>MU106784.1:73450-87694 GCA_012274485.2 Sinapis alba | reverse complement strand
AATTCATTATAAATCCCAACTAAGAAGAATCCATGGTCATCATTCAATGGATCGACCCGTATAATACTGAACCCGACCATGATCAGTCAGGCCAAAGGCCAAGGACTATGTTCCTGGACCGGCCAAGGCCTTGGTACAGTCACACTGAGTCTGAAACACCCACCACATACAGAATATAGATGAAGAGAGATTAATCAGTAAAGAAATGAGAAGAGATTTTTCTGGTTTCACCAAACCGACCACAGCCCACACGGAATTCCACCGCAGCCATGGCAGGATCGTTTGGTCCATCCCACTCACCTTGGGCGTGCACTCAGGAGTGCTACAGCCCTTATCCAAGTCCTTATCCTTTCCTCTGATACCCAACATCAACCGGTCTCCACTTCACACAGACAAACTCCTGATCGGAATCAATCACAAACTCAAACGGCCAAAGGGTTTGGTCGATCTTCTTCTTCTTCCTTTCTTTCTCTCTCTCTTACTATTTGGGCAGAGCTTTCCCTTAGGAAAAATTGTGGCAAATCTCGACCAAGGGTCCATATTTATAGGGAATGGCCGGCCAACTGCCTAGGCGAATATGGACCACTTTCTGGCCGAACAGGTACAAGCTTGGACCGTGGTAAAGGAAAGGCACCGTGAGGACTCAGGCCATGGGAAGATGTGTGGTGAATGTGTCATACATAACTGTCGTGTTATCTTAGTAGTCTATTGTGGATCTTGTGAACTTATGATTTAGCCTATTGTGCAACTTGTTTCTGCAGAACGAAGGAATGATGTTTGTTTCTGTTTTATCTATCTATGGAGTATCTATTTTCCTTATTGCTTCCGCTTGTATTCTGTTGTTAATGAACCTCAAATCTCTGATAAATACTAAGGAAAATATTTGTCTTGAATCGGAATTAATGGAAACAAATTTGTTAGGATTGTTTGGTAAGACCGCGGTCTGGTTGGATTGAGGAATCCAGGATCGGTTCTTACAAGTTGTTCACCAGACATCGACTGTTGAGACTCACGGTAGGTTGATTGTTTTACTTGATATGATTCTTTGAAATGTTTTAACATAGGAATGATTTGAGGTTTGTATGTTCTGTTGTGAACTAACCTTTGTGTGTGTTCTAATCCTAAGGTTACTAAGAAGACTAAGACTCGAAGAGGAAAGGATACGGCTGGAGCATCCGGAACCGTGGGACAGGATGGTGCTGTTCAAACCGCAGTGTTACCAGCTGGAACCATTCCAACCACAGTGTTACCAACTCAGGTGGAGTTGGGTAACAATGAGAGCGGACTTACAAAGGATCCAATCCTTCCTACTGAGACTCATGTGAATGCTGAGGATGGTCAGCAAGAACAAGTCCAAGTGGACGATGCTAAATCATCCAATACTGATGATCCGGGCATTGGTGCAGACAATTCTGGGATTGCTTGTGTGGAGGTGGTAGGTGAGCCATCTATGAGGGACATACTGGGTGCTATGAAACTTATGGGAGATCAGATGGTGACCTTGACTCAGGCGTTCACTTCGACGGTGAAACCACCTGTGGCAGAGGTTACTCCTCCAGTTCGTGTGGCTGCTCAGGCGACTGGTGTCCGTCCGAGGCAAGTAGATGAGGTGGTTGAAATTGATCCACCAGCTAGGCCTGTTCCCCGTATGGATTACCTGAAGGTTTTGGAGCACATCTCCAAGTTGGGGACCAACACTTTGCTGGAAGTGTTGATCCTATGGAGGCAGATGAGTGGAGGGGTTGGTTGGTTCGTAACTTCCGCTCAACTAGCTGTCCTGAAGATTACCAGAAGGACTTGCAGTGCACTTCTTGGAAAGTGATGCACACAACTGGTGGTTGGATCTTGACAAACCTACCAATGGTACCATTGAACGGGTTACTGATTTTGAGGTTAAGTTCAACCACAGGTACTTTCCAGCTGAGGCTTAGGATTGTTTGGAGTCTAAGTTCTTGGACTTGGTCCAGGGACGCAGGACTGTTCGTGAGTATGAGGAAGAGTTCAACCGGCTAAGGCGTTATGTGGTAAGGAGCTGGAGGACGAGGCAGTACAGGTCCGTAGATTCATCCGAGGCCTTAGGGCTGAACTCCAGACCTATTGCTCAGTCCGCACTTTCCACACTGTCTCTGAGTTGATGGAACATATGGCTATGCTGGTGGTGTCCACAGCTCAAAGTAGTGACTAGAAGAGGAAGAGGGACTCGACTGAGGATGGTAAAACCTCAAGTGGTATGTCTGAGTGCCCTAAGTGTGGAAGATACCATGGTGGTGAATGCTGGAAGGCCATGGGAGCCTGTACTCGCTGTGGTAATATGGATCACTCTGCCAAGGACTTTCCAAGTCCGGCAAGTGACTCTAGGACTTGTCACCACTGCGGCCAAAAGGGACACTACCGCAGGGATTGTCCCAAGATTCAAAGCGGACGGATTAAAGGGCGTGCAAAGGAAAGTAAGCTGGTTCAGAACTGCGTCCAGACCTCAGCACCGCGTGTGTACGAGCTGTCTAAGGATAAGGGTGAGGCTCAGCCTTACAAGGCAATCATTGGTTATATTCTAGACTTATACTTTTTAATTCCTGTAGAATTGCATGGTATAGAACCTAGGATGGATATATACTTTGGTTGGGTCTTGTGTAGGGACCTTAAGTATAGGTGGTTTGGAAAAACACATGTACTTTTTGATACTGGAGCTACACACAGTTTTGTGAGTCCAGATATTGTCAAAAAGGGAATGTTCCGGTATGGAACCTGGAATAGTTCTGAAAGAGTGATTGCTGCTGGTGGGCAGATGATGAATCCACTAGGTCTGGTTAAGAACATTCCAGTGATGGGCAGGCCGATGCCTGTACATCTGATTGTTGTCCCCCTAAAGAATCATGAGGTGATCTTGGGTATGGACTGGCTTGGAAAGTATCGGGCTACTTGTGATTTTCACCGGGGAAAGGGTGCAATTTGAGAATGAGTTTGGACCGCTGATCAAGTTCCAAGGGATTAAGCCGACCTCTTGTTGTTTGGTGGTTTCAGCAGTTCAGGTGGAAATGATGCTTGGAAATGGTTGTGAGGCTTTTTTGGCTACCATTTACACCAATGAGGTCATAGGGGGTGGTGACCCGGAGGGGATACCGTCGGTCAGGAGGTTCCAGGATGCATTTGGGGGACTACAGGGCATTCACCCTGATAAGGTTGACCCATTTGTGATAGAACTTGAACCCGGAACGGCCCCATTGTCCAAAATTCCATATAGAATGGCTCCAGCCGAGATGGCTGATCTGAAGAAGCAACTAGAGGAGTTTCTGGATAAGGGTTTCATACGCCCTAGTGTATCACCTTGGGGAGCACCAGTCCTATTTGTGAAAAAGAAGGATGGTAGCTTCAGGTTATGCATTGATTATCGGGGGTCGAATAGGGTGACTGTGAAGAACAAGTACCCATTACCCCGGATTGATGAGTTGTTGGATCAACTCCGTGGAGCTAAGTGGTTCTCCAAGATTGATTTGGCTTCTGGATATCATCAGATTCCAGTTGCGCATGATGATATAAGAAAGACCGCGTTCCGAACTAGGTACGGCCACTATGAGTTTGTGGTCATGCCATTCGGACTGACCNACAAGTACCCATTACCCCGGATTGATGAGTTGTTGGATCAACTCTGTGGAGCTAAGTGGTTCTCCAAGATTGATTTGGCTTCTGGATATCATCAGATTCCAGTTGCGCATGATGATATAAGAAAGACCGCGTTCCGAACTAGGTACGGCCACTATGAGTTTGTGGTCATGCCATTCGGACTGACCAATGCACCAGCTGCATTTATGAAGATGATGAATGTATTTTACAGGAGTACTTGGATGAGTTTGTTATTATCTTTATTGATGATATACTCGTGTACTCCAAGACAAAGGAAGACCATGAGAGGCGTCTTCGGGCAGTAATGGGACGCTTGGGGGAACAGAAGCTCTTTGCTAAGTTAAGCAAGTGTAGTTTCTGGCAGAAGAGCATTGGTTTCCTTGGACACATAGTGTCTGCTGATGGAGTGTCCGTTGATCAAGAAAAGATCAAGTGTATATGGGAATGGCCTCAGCCAAAGAGTGCTACTGAGATAAGAAGCTTCTTGGGATTTGCTGGCTATTACAGAAATTTGTCAAGGGGTTCTTGAGCATAGCTCAGCCGATAACTAAGTTGACAGGCAAGGACGTGAAGTTCGAAAGGTCTGAGGAGTGTGAGAGGAGTTTCTCAGCACTCAAGGACATGTTTACTAATGCACCAGTCCTGGTGTTGCCTGAGGCGGATCAGCCATATGTGGTGTATACTGATGCATCAATCACTTGACTTGGATGTGTCCTGACACAGCATGGGAAGGTAATATCCTATGCATCTCGAAAGTTGAGAAAGCATGAAGGGAATTATCCGACCCAGGATCTGTAAATGGCAGATGTGGTGTTTGCCTTAAAGATATGAAGATCATACTTGTATGGAGCCAAGGTGCAGATACTTAAAGACCATAAAAGTCCAAAGTATATTTTCACTCAGCCTTAGTTAAACTTAATGCAAAGGAGATGGATGGAGTTTATTACAGATTATGATCTGAACATAGCTTACCATCCAGGAAAGGCTAACCTAGTGGCAGATGCCTTGAGCCGCATGAGAGCAGAGGTATCAGCCGAGAGTGTGACTGGGGAACTGGAAGAGATGGTACGGTCACTGCATCTTAACACATTGTCTGGACAGGATGAGCCTTTGGGGTTGGAGGTAGTGGATCAAGCTGATCTACTTACCAGGATTGTTCAAGCTCAGGGCTTGGACGAGAAACTTAAAAAGGTTATTTCTAATGACAGGACTGAGTTCCAAACGGTGAGCAACGGTACCATCTTGGTCAATGGAAGGATTAGTGTTCCTAACAATCAGGAACTGAAGGAGGAGATTATGAGGCAGGCTCATAAGTTTAAGTTCTCGGTTCACCCGGGACTGAACAAGATGTATAAAGATCTGATGAGGTATTACCATTGGGTGAGGATGAAATCTGATGTTTCTGTGTGGGTGGCTAAGTGTCCTACTTGCCAACTGGTGAAAGCAGAGCATCAGGTTCCCAGTGGTCTACTTCAGAACTTACCCATACCGGAGTGGAAGTGGGATCACATCACAATGGACTTTGTGACTGGGTTTCCTACAACCAGGAACCGGAAGGATGCGGTTTTGGTTGTGGTTGATCGTTTGACCAAGTCTCCTCATTTCCTATTATTTCGGAAAAGGGATGGAGTGGATCAGATTGTGGGGATATACATGGATGATATAGTGCGGTTGCATGGTGTGCCAGCAAGCATTGTCTCGGATAGAGATCCAAGCTTTACATCTTACTTCTGGCAAGCTTTCAAGAAATCCTTGGGAACCAGAGTAAACAAGAGTACATCTTATCATCCTCATAAGGATGGACAGTCCGAAAGGACCATTCAGACCTTGGAGGATATGCTAAGGGCATGTGTTTTAGACTGGGGAGAGTCTTGGGAGAAACACTTACCTTTGGTGGAATTTGCATACAATAACAGCTTCCATACCAGCATTGGCATGTCGCCATATGAGGCTTTGTATGGTATACCGTGCAGGACACCTCTATGCTGAACCCAAGTGGGGGAGCGTAGCATGTTAGGTCCTGAGATTGTGGAAGAAACCACTGAAAAGAGCAGAATGGTCAAGGAAAAGATGAAAGAGGCGCAGGATCGCCAAAAGAGCTATCCTGACAAGCGTAGGAAACATCTTGAGTTTGAAGTTGATGACTTGGTGTATCTTAAGATGATTACCTTCAAGGGTAGGACCATGGTTTCTGGACGAAAGAAACTGGATCTTAGGTATTTAGGTCCATTCAGGATAATAGAGAGAGTAGGTGCAGCGGCATACAAGTTGAACTTGCCATCGGCATTGGATGCATAGCACAATGTATTCCATGTATCCCAACTCCGGAAGTGCCTGACGGACCAGGACATTGTTTTGCATGAGATCCCTGCTGATATAGGAAAGAACCTCACCTTAGAGACAAGGCCGGTTCGGATCGTAGATCGGTCAGAGAAGGCAATGAGAAAGAAGATGGTTCCCATGATTAAAGTGGTGTTGGATTACAATGGTGAAGATCTCATCACTTGGGAAATGGAGGAAAGAATGAAGGCTGAGTATCCAGAGTGGTACATACAATTTCTTCCTGAAGAAACACTTAACTCGGATTCGAGGACGAATCTCATGTTAGTGGAGGAGACTTGTCATGTCCCCGATCCTAGATAGGATCATCCGGACAGACCATGGTGCGAGGAACCCCACCAGTCAGGTCGTAAGACCTTGAGATAAGCGTTCCATGGTCCGGGATGAGGGTTAAGGGCATCAGGGAACTAAGACTTAACCAGGAAATGGGAAAAGATGAGTAGGAAAAGTGTTGGAAGAGTGAACCGGAAGCTGTATAAGGTCCGGGTTCAGCTCAATCAGCTAGGTGCAGCTGGAAATCATCTCACAAGACTTAAGTCAGCTGGAGATCAATTCATAGTGACTTGATCAGCTCACAGGAGCTGGAATATTAGCGCACTCAGCTGGGAACAGTTATGGGACAGTTCATGTCAGCTGGGAGGAGTGTTCCGGTTCGGACCAGTGTGGTCGGATCCGAGCGGTTACGGACCGAACTGGTGGGTCTTATTAGGATCGGTTATTGTTGATTGGTATTTAATCGGATCCGGTTTGGTTTAAACTAATTATGGAGTTAGTGAGAACTCATAAGGGACAGGTTGGGGTGGATGCGCTGCGGCTCTGTGAGCAAGGGGTTCCGAGTGACCGGGACGGGCTATCACAAGTCTGGACAGTCCTTGGTCCTTCCAGGCAGTACGGATGGCTGATCGTATCAGCCTATCAGTACGTATGACTGATCGTATCAGCCCATCAGTACATATCGGTGATTTTTCATGTACTGATGGGACCAGTCTGGACAGTCCATGGCCCGTTGAGTTAAATACTTCCATTCAGTACGGTTAAGGCCGATCTGATCATATCAGCCTATCAGTACGTATGGGTCAACTTTTCATGGCCTGATGGACCAGTCTGGACTGTCTTTGGTCCTTCTAGGCATTGCTGATTGTATCAGCCTATCAGTATGTATGGGTAATTTTTCATGTACCGATGGTACCAGTCCGAATAGTCCATGGTCCATTGAGTTATATCCTTACATTCAGTACGGTTAAGGTTGATCATTTCAGCCTATCAGTACGTATGGGTCAATTTTTGATGGCCTGGTGGACCAGTCTGGACAGTCCTTGGTCCATCCAGGCAGCACGAAGACTCATCAGTTCTGAGTTATGTGGGGTGGTTGGTTGATTGACTTGGATCTGGTGAGCATTGTTAGTCCTTGAGATGAACTTGTTATTATATCCTACAAAGGATGTTGAGGGATGCATGAGCCGAGAAGAGCTATATGCATGTCATTTACCATTGAAGACTTCCCAAAGGTTGGTTGGTCAGTGAAGGTGGTTGGTTGAATGACTAAGTACCTAGGGAAGATTTATGAAGGTATATGAGAGCTGTGTTGGGGATAGATTACATCTACCCACATAGGCCCATTTAGGCATGAACTCGGCCCAGTATCAGTAAGGAAGTCGGCCCATGAAGCCCATCGAACCGACTTTGACAATAATAGGGAACATATATAAAGAAGAAGGTCGTGATGCAGGGAGATACAGAAAAACACAGATACTTCAAGGGCAAGCCTAGAAGTAAGGTTTTCATTAATCTTTCTTTGTTCTTACCTTGTTCTTCATCAAACATCCCAATTTTCATAAATAAACTCCTTCATTTGTTCTCTAATTCGTCTCTTTGATAAACCCACCATCGAAATCGATCACCGATCTAGGGTTACCGATTTCGGATTCAACAATTGGCGCCGTCTGTGGGGACTTCGAAAAGTAACGATCAAGAACATCAATCAGGACGATGACATGATCTCCAACGAACCAAGTAGGTCAACAGCCAGTCGACCTAAATACCGTCTTGGCTTCTCTCGCTGCCGTCGTTCAAAGACTCGATCAGCAAGATGCCGCTAATAAGGCGACTCAAGAACGTATCGAGGCAATCGCCGCCGGTTGCCTACCTCCTGCACTAGCAGACAACCAAGATCCGGATACTGCCCGACAACGTTTGTTCCAAACCACGATGCGGGATCTAGCAGCCGATCAAGCAACCAACGAAGAACTTCTACGTCTTCAAGGAACGATTAAAGACATGTCGTCTAAAATCCATCGAACCACAAGTTTCGCACCAAAAATCGATCGAGTCTTGGAAGCAACTCAAAAAACTCCGTTCACCAAGAAGATCACCGACGTCCGAGTACGACATCAGGACAAACTCCGGATACCGTCTTTCCGCGGAGACTCTGACCCCAGTGACCATATGACCAGCTTTAATATTCCTGTGGGTCGAGCTTATTTCTCCACGGAAGAACGAGATGCGGGTTACTGTCAACTCTTCGTTGAAATTTAAGCAGGACCGGCCCTCACCTGGTTCTCTCGGCTAACGGCAGACTCCATCAGAACCCTTAAGGAACTTTCTACCGAGTTCCTCAAGCATTATTCCATGTATATTGGCCAAGGGGCCTCAGCGACCGACTTGTGGAAAATTTCTCAAGGAAAGAAAGAATCCCTTCACGACTTCATGGAACGATTCCAGAACCTTGCCTCCAAAGTCGATGTTCCGGATAAAACCGCAGTAGAGGATTTACGTAACGCTTTATGGATTAGGTCGTACTTCCGCTCTGACCTCTACACAAATAGTACGATCACCCTAGAAGACGCGCTCCATAGGGCAAACTGCTTCATCCGAATGGAGGAAGATAACGCGGCTTACACCGCAAAGCAAAACGCGTTGAATGCTCAGTTGACACCAAAAGCGATGACTACCTACCGGAACCTCGTCAGCATCAACCTAACGAGAAGAAAGGAAAAGTCTTCTCGGCAACTGAGGAACCCGATGCCCCCCCTCCACACCGACAACCGAGCGACCATGGAACGTGTGGGACAGAACTCTGGACGGGAAGCCCCTAACATATGATGAAACCAAGTTCTGCACTTACCACAAAGCCAAAGGCCACGACACTAAGGAAGTGCAAGCAACTTGCAGAAGCCCTATTCTCGGCATTCAAAAGCGGTGCCGTCACACCTGACCCACCGAAGTCTTCATCTCCAATCACCCACCGGAGAACTCATCGAGCAGTCGTTCCGAGTCGGCTTCGCGGCATCAAACAATGAAGCCGAGTACGAAGCATTAATCGCCGGACTTTGTTTAGCTAAAGTAGTGGGGGCAAAGCGATTACAAGCCTTCTGCGATTCTCAACTCGTTGCCAGAAAGTGTAGTGGTGACTATGAAGCCAAAAACGAGAGAATGGATGCGTATCTCGGTGTCGTCAGAAAGTTGACCTCAGAATTCGATCACTTTGAACTCGTCAAGGTCCCCAGAAAAGACAACTGCTTCGCAGACGCGTTAGCCGCATTGGGAAGCAATCAGAGAGAACATGTCAAACGGACGATCCCCATCCACACAGTTGAAAACCAGAGTATTTCGTTGCCAGTGGGTAAAGAAGTCCTCGCCATCTCTTCCACTCTCGCCAGGATCGCAGAATCGACAACCCAAAACGTAAATTGGCGAACCCCCTTCCTGGATTATCTAGACAAAGGGATACTTCCGGAAGATAAGTGAGAATCCCGTCGACTCAAAGTAAAAAGCTCCAATTACGTTTCTATCGACGGCAAGTTACATCGATGGACCGCGAACAAAGTACTTCTTACCTGCGTCGGAAAGGAAGAAGCAGAACTCGTTATGATCGAGACCCATGAAGGGGAAGGAGGCAATTACAGTGGAGGCAGGGCTCTCGCGCTAAAACTTAAATCTCAAGGGCATTATTGGCTCACTATGGTCACGGACTGCGAGGAGTATGCATCACGATGCGAAAAATGCCAACGACACGCGCCCAACATTCACTCACCAACCGAGTTGCTAAAAATCTTCGTTGCCCCATATCCATTCATGCGATGGGCAATGGACATAGTCGGCCCTTTACCGAGTTCTAGACAAAGGCGTTTCTTACTCGTTTTAACCAATTATTTCAGAAAATGGATTGAAGCTAAAGCCTACGTCCAAATCACCGAGAACAAGGTTCAAAGTTTCGTTTGGAAGTACATCATCTGCCGCCATGGAATTCCTTACGAAATAGTCACCGACAACGGATCTCAGTTCACGTCGAACAAAATCCAGGAATTCTGCGACAAATGGAGAATTCGCCTCAGCTTCTCTACCCCGCAATATCCTCAAGGAAACGGTCAGGCCGAAGAAACCAACAAAAATATCATCGACGGGTTCAAGAAAAGACCAGATCTCAAAAAGGGGCACTGGTCTGACGAGTTGGATGGAGTACTCTGGTCTCATCGAACTACACCTCGGAGCACAACAGGAAAGACACCGTTCTCACTCGCTTATGGAGTCGAAGCAATGGCCCATGCCGAAGTCAATGTCACCAGTCTCAGGAGGTTAAAGATGCCTCAACACGAAGCCTTGAATCACGAAATGATGATCAACACCCTAGATCAACTCGAAGAATGACGAGATCAAGCTTTATTACGGATTCAGAACTATCAACATCTTGCCGAGTCCTATTACAACAAGAAAGTGAGGTCTCGACCATTGAAACTCGGCGATCTCGTCCTTCGTAAGGTCTTCGAGAATACCAAGGAGTGGAGAGCAGGTAAACTCGGTACAAACTGGGAAGGCCCATACAAAATAACACACAGGTAAACTCGGTACAAACTGGGCACTGGTCTGACGAGTTGGATGGAGTGACTTGATCCCATCTCGGGTACGTAGGCAGCCTCTAATCGGGTTCAGTTACAAAAACAAAAAAGGAACTACGGGTGACTTGATCCCATCTTGGGTACGTAGGCAGCCTAACATTACTTATGGTTCTATTTTTCATGGCCTGATGGACCAGTCCGGACAGTCCTTGGCCCTTCCTTGCAGTACAGATGGCTGATCGTATCGGCCTATGAGTTTGTATGAGTCATTTTCATGTACTGATTGGACCAGTCTGAACAGTCCATGGTCCTTTGAGTTAAATACTTCCATTCAGTACTGATAAGGCTTATCATATCAGCCTATCAATACGTGTAGGTAGATTTTTCATGGCCTTATGGACCAGTCTAGACAGTCGTTGGTGCTTCCCTGCAGTACGGATGGCTGATCGTATCAGCGTACCAGTACGTATGGGTAATTTTTCATGTATTGATGGGACCAGTCTGAACAGTCTATGGTCCGTTGAGTTAAATACTTCCATTAAGTACGGATATGGCTGATCATATCAGCCTATCAGTACGTATGGGTCGATTTTGCATGGTCTGAAGGATCAGTCTGGACAATCCTTGGTCCTTCCCAGCAGTACGGATGGCTGATCGTATCAGCCTACCAGTATGTATGGGCCATTTTTCATGTACTGATGGGACCAGTCTGAACAGTCCATGGTCTGTTGAGTTAAGTACTCCATTAAGTACAGATAAGGCTGATCGTATCAGCCTATCAGTACATATGGGTCGATTTTTCATGGTCTGATGGACCAGTCTGGACAGTCCTTGGTCCCTTTAGGCAGTACAGATGGCTGATCGTATTAGCCTATCAGTACATATTGGTCATTTTTCATGTACTAATGGGACCAGTCCAAACAGTCCATGGTCCGTAGACAGTCGTTGGTCCATCCCGGCAGTATAGATGGCTAATCGTATCAGCGTATCGGTGCGTATGGGTCGATTTTTCATGGCCTGATGGACCATTCTGGACAGTCCTTGGTCCATCCAGGCAGTATGGATGGCTGATCGTATCAGCCTATCAGTACGTATGGGTCATTTTTTCATGTACTGATGGGACCAGTCTGGACAGTCCATGGTNAGAACGTATGGATCATTTTTTCATGTACTGACAGGACCAGTCTGGACATTCCATCGTCCGTTGAGTAAAATCCATCCATTTAATACGGATAAGGCTGATCATATCAGCCAATCAGTACGTATGGGTCGATTTTTCCTGTTCTAAAGGACCAGTCTGGACAGTCCTTGGTCCTTCTAGGCAGTACAGATGGTGGATCATATCAGCCTATCAGTACGTGTAGGTAGATTTTTCATGGCCTGATGGACCAGTCTAAACAGTGGTTGGTCCATCCCGGCAGTATAGATGGCTAATCGTATCAGCGTATCGGTGCGTATGGGTCGATTTTTCATGGCCTGATGGACCATTCTGGACAGTCCTTGGTCCATCCAGGCAGTATGGATGGCTGATCGTATCAGCCTATCAGTACGTATGGGTCATTTTTTCATGTACTGATGGGACCAGTCTGGACAGTCCATGGTCCATTGAGTTAAATCCTTCCATTCAGTACGGATAAGTCTGATCATATCATCCTATCAGTACATGTGGGTCGATTTTTCATGGCCTGATGGACCAGTCTGGACAGTCCTTGGTTCATCCAGGCAGTAAAGATGGCTGATTGTATCAGCCTATCAGAACGTATGGATCATTTTTTCATGCACTGATGGGACCAGTCTGACTAGTCTGTCGTCCATTGAGTTAAATCCTTCCATTAAATACGGATAGGCTTATCATATCAGCCTATCAGAACGTATGGGTTGATTTATCATTGTCTGATGGACCAGTCTGGACAGTTCTTGGTCCTTCTAGGAAGTACGGATGGCTGATCGTATCCGCCTATCAGTACGTATGGGTCGATTTTTCATGCCCTAATGGACCTGTCATGACATTCCTTGGTCCATCCAGGAAGTACGGATTGCTGATTGTATCAGCCTATCAGTACATATTGGTCATTCTTTCATGTACGGATGGGACCAGTCCAGACAGTCCATGGTCTGCTGAATTAAATCCTTCCATTCAGTATGGATAAGGCTGATCATATCAGCCTATCAGTACGTATCGGCCAATTTTTCATGGTCTCGTGGACCAATCTGGACAGTCCTTGGTCCTTCTAGACAGTACGGATGGCTGATCGTATCAGCCTATTAGTATGTATGGGTCATTTTTCATTTACTAATCGGACCAGTCCAGACAGTCCATGGTCTGTTGAATTAAATCCTTCCATTCAGTATGGATAAGGCTGATCATATAAGCCTCCCAGTACATATGGGGCAATTTTTCATGTCTTGATGGACCAGTCTGGATAGTCCTTGGTCTTTTCAGGTAGTATGGATGTCTGATCGTATCAGCCTATCAGTATGTATGGGTCGATTTTTCATGGCCTGATGTACCATTTCGTACAGGCCTTGGTCCAACCAGTTAGTACAGATGGCTGATCGTATCAGCCTATCAGTACGTATGGGTCATTTTTCATGTACTAATGGGACCAGTCTGGACAGTCCATGGTCCGTTGAGTTAAATTCTTCCATTCAGTAAGGATAAGGCTGATCATATCAGCCTACCAGTACGTGTGGGTCAATTTTTCATGGCCTGATGGACCAGTTTGGAGAGTCCTTGGTCCATCCAGGCGGTACGGATTGCTGATTGTATCAGCCTATCAGTAAGTATGGGTCATTTTTTCATGTACTGATGGGACCAGTCTGGACAGTCCATGGTCCATTGAGTTAAAACCTTCCATTCAGTATGGATAAGACTGATCATATCAGCCTATCAGTATGTATGGGTCGATTTTTCATGGCCGGATGGACCAGTCTGGACAGTCCTTGGTTCATCCAGGCAATACAGATGGCTGATCGTATCAGCCTATCAGAACGTATGGATCATTTTTTCATGTACTGACAGGACCAGTCTGGACATTCCATCGTCCGTTGAGTAAAATCCATCCATTTAATACGAATAAGGCTGATCATATCAGCCAATCAGTACGTATGGGTCGATTTTTCCTGTTCTAAAGGACCAGTCTGGACAGTCCTTGGTCCTTCTAGGCAGTACAGATGGTGGATCATATCAGCCTATCAGTACGTGTAGGTAGATTTTTCATGGCCTGATGGACCAGTCTAAACAGTGGTTGGTCCATCCCGGCAGTATAGATGGCTAATCGTATCAGCGTATCGGTGCGTATGGGTCGATTTTTCATGGCCTGATGGACCATTCTGGACAGTCCTTGGTCCATCCAGGCAGTATGGATGGCTGATCGTATCAGCCTATCAGTACGTATGGGTCATTTTTTCATGTACTGATGGGACCAGTCTGGACAGTCCATGGTCC
>MU106784.1:49224-62323 GCA_012274485.2 Sinapis alba | reverse complement strand
GCCTATCAGTACGTATGAGTTGATTTTTCATGGCCTGATGGACAAGTCTGCACAGTCCTTTGTCCTTCCAGGCAGTACGGATGGCTGATCGTATCACCCTATCAGTATGTATTGGTCATTTTTCATGTACGTATGGGACCAGTCTAGACAGTCCATGGTCCGTTGAGTTAAATCCTTCCATTCACTATGGACAAGGCTGATAATATAAGCCTATTAGTACGTATGGGCCAATTTTTCATGGCCTGATAGACCAGTCTGGAGAGTCCTTGGTCCTTCCAGGCAGTACGAATGGCTGCTCATATCAGCCTACCAGTACGTATGGGTCATCTTTCATGTACTGATGAGACCAATCTGGACAGTCCATGGTCTGTTGACTTAAATCCTTCCATTTTGTACGGATATGGCTGATCATATCAGCCTATCAGTACGTGTGTGTCGATTTTTAAGGGCCTGATGGACAAGTCTGGACAATTCTTGGTCCGTCCAAGCAGTACGGATGGCCTATCGATCAGCCTATCAGTACATATGGGCCATATTTCATGTACGTATGGGACCAGTCTGGACAGTCCATGGTCCGTTGAGTTAAATCCTTCCATTCGGTACGGATAGGGCTGATCATATAAGCCTATCAATACTTATGGGTCGATTTTTCATGGTCTGATGGACCAGTCTGGACAGTCCTTGGTCCTTCCAGGCAGTACAAATGGCTGATCATATCAGGCTATCAGTACGGATGGGTCATTTTTCATGTAATGATGGGACCAGTCTGAACAGTCCATGGTTCGTTGAGTTAAATACTTCCATTCAGTACGGATAAGGGTGATCATATTAGCCTATCAGTACGTGTGTGTCAATTTTTTATGGCCTGATGGACCAGTCTGAACAGTCCTTGGTCCTTCAAGTCAGTACGGATGGCTGATCGTATCAGCCTATCAGTACGTATGGGTCATTTTTATGTATTGATGGGACCAGTATGGACAGTCCATGGTTCGTTGAGTTAAATCCTTCCATTTTGTATGGATATGGCTGATCATATCAGCCTATCAGTACGTGTGGGTCGATTTTTAAGGGCCTGATGGACCAGTCTGGATAGTACTTGGTCCTTCCAGGCAGTACGGATGGCCTATCGATCAGCCTATCAGTACGTATGGGTCATTTTTCATGTACTGATGGGACCAGTCTGAACAGTCCATTGTCCGGTGAGTTAAATATTTCAATTCAGTATGGATAAGGCTTATCATATCAGCCTATCAATATGTAATGGTCGTTTTTTCATGGTCTGATGGACCAGTCTAGACAGTCCTTGGTCCTTCCAGGCAGTACGGATGGCTGATCGTATCAGTCTATCAGTATGTATGGGTTATTTTTCATGTACTTATGGGACCAGTCCTGACAGTCCATGGTCTGTTGAATTGAAATCCTTCCATTCTTTATGGATAAGGCTGATCATATAAGCCTATCAATACTTATGGGTTGATTTTTCATGGCCTGATGGACCAGTCTGGACAATCCTTGATCCTTCCACGCAGTAAAGATGGCTGATCGTATCAGCCTATCAGTCCGTATGAGTCATTTTTCATGTAATGATGGGACCAGTCTGAACAGTCCATGGTTCGTTGAGTTAAATACTTTCATTCAGTACGGATAAGGGTGATCATATTAGCCTATCAGTACGTATGGGTCGATTTATCATGGTATGATGGACCAGTCTGGACAGTCCTTGGTCCTTCCAGGCAGTATGGATGGCTGATTGTATCACCCTATCAGTACGTATGGGGCATTTTTCATGTACTAATGGGACCAGTCCAGACAGTACATGGTCCGTTGAATTAAATCCTTCCATTCAGTATGGATAAGGCTGATCATATAAGCATATCAATACGTATGGGTCGATTTTTCAAGGCCTGATGGACAAGTCTGCACGGTCCTTGGTCCATCCAGGCAGTACGGATGGCTGATTGAATCAGCCTATCAGTACATATGCCTCATTTTTCATGTACTGATGGGACCAGTCCGGACAGTCCATGGTCCGTTGACTTAAAACCTTCCATTTAGTACAGTTAAGGCTGACTATATCAGCCTATCAGTACGTATGGGTCGATTTTTCATGGCCTGATAGAACAGTATGGACAGTCCTTGGTTCTTCCAGGCAGTACGGATGGCTTATCGTATCACCCTATCAGTATGTATTGGTCATTTTTCATGTACTAATGGGACCAGTCCAGACAGTACATGGTCCGTTGAATTAAATCCTTCCATTTAGTACAGATAAGGCTGATCGTATAAGCCTATCAGTACTTATGGGTCGATTTTTCTTGGCCTGATGGACCAGTCTAGACAGTCCTTGATCCTTCTAGGCAGTACAGATGGCTGATCGTATCAGCCTGTCAGTCATAGCAACCATTTTTCATGTACATATGGGACCAGTCTGAACAGTCCATGGTTCGTTGAGTTAAATACTTCCGTTCAGTACGGATAAGGCTGATCATATTAGCCTATCAGTACGTATGGGTCGATTTTTCATGGTCTGATGGACCAGTCTGGACATTCCATGGTCCTTCCAGGCAGTACAGATGGCTGATCGAATCAGCCTGTCAGTACGTAGTAGTCATTTTTCATGTACAGATAGGACCAGTCTGAACAGTCCATGGTTCGTTGAGTTAAATACTTCCATTCAGTACGGATAAGGCTGATCATATTAGCCTATCAGTACGTATGGGTCGATTTTTCATTGTCTGATGGACCAGTCTGGACAGTCCTTGGTCCTTCTAGGCAGTACGGATGGCTGATTGTATCACCCTATCAGTACGTATGGGTCATTTTTCATGTACTAATGGGACCAGTCCAGACAGTACATGGTCTGTTGAATTAAATCCTTCCATTCAGTATGGATAAGGCTGATAATATAAGCCTATAAGTACGTATGGGCAGATTTTTCATGGCCTGATGGACCAGACTGGAGAGTTCTTGGTCCTTCCAGGCAGTACGAATGGCTGATCGTATCAGCCTATCAATACGTATGGGTCATTTTTCATGTACTTATGAGACCAGTCTGGACAGTCCATCGTCCGTTGAGTTAAATCCTTCCATTTTGTACGGATATGGCTGATCATATCAGCCTATCAGTATGTGTGTGTCGATTTTTAAGGGCCTGTTGGACCAGTCTGGACAATCCTTGGTCCGTCCAGGCAGTACGGATGGCCTATCGATCAGCCTATCAGTACATATTGGTCATTTTCATGTACATATGGGACCAGTCTGGACAGTCCATGGTCCGTTGAGTTAAATCCTTCCATTCAGTACGGATAAGGCTGATCATATAAGCCTATCAGTACGTGTGGGTCAATTTTTCATGGTCTGATGGACCAGTCTGGACAGTCCTTGGTCCTTCCAGGCAGTACAAATGGCTGATCGTATCAGCCTATCAGTACGGATGGGTCATTTTTCATTTACTGATCGGACCAGTCTGGACAGTCCATGGTCCGTTGAGTTAAATCCTTCCATTCAGTACGGATAAGGCTGATCATATAAGTCTATCAGTACGTGTGGGTTGACTTTTAATGGCCTGATCGACCAGTCTGGACAGTCCTTGGTCCATCCAGGCAGTACGGATTGCTGATTGTATCAGCCTATCAGTACGTATGGGTCATTTTTTCATGTACTGATCGGACCAGTCTGGACAGTCCATGGTCTGTTGAGTTAAATCCTTCCATTTGTACGGATAAGGCTGATCATATCAGCCTATCAGTACGTGTGTGTCAATTTTTTATAGCCTGATGGACTAGTCTGGACAGTCCTAGGTCCTTCAAGTCAGTACGGATGGCTGATCGTTACAGCTTATCAGTACGTATGGGTCATTTTTCATGTACTGATGGGACCAGTACGGACAGTCTATGGTCCGTTGAGTTAAATCCTTCCATTTTGTACGGATATGGCTGATCATATCAGCCTATCAGTACGTGTGGGTCGATTTTTAAGGGCCTGATGGACCAGTCTGGATAGTCCTTGATCCTTCCAGGCAGTACGGATGGCCTATCGATCAGCCTATCAGTACGTAAGGGTCATTTTTCATGTACTGATGGGACCAGTTTGAGCCGTCCATGGTCCGTTGAGTTTAATATTTCATTTCAGTATGGATAAGGCTTATCATATCAGCCTATCAATACGTAATGGTCGTTTTTTCATGGTCTGATGGACCAGTCTGGACAGTCCTTGGTCCTTCCAGGCAGTACGGATGGCTGATCGTACTGGCCTATCAGTATGTATGGGTCATTTTTCATGTGCTTATGGGACCAGTCTGGACAGTCCATGGTCTGCTGAATTAAATCCTTCCATTCTTTATAGATAAGGCTGATCATATAAGCCTATCATTACTTATGGGTTTATTTTTCATGGCCTGATGGACCAGTCTGGACAATCCTTGATCCTTCCAGGCAGTAAAGATGGCTGATCGTATCAGCCTATCAGTCCGTATGAGTCATTTTTCATGTAATGATGGGACCAGTCTGAACAGTCCATGGTTCGTTGACTTAAATACTTCCATTCACTACGGATAAGGGTGATCATATTAGCCTATCAGTACGTATGGGTCGATTTATCATGGTATAATGGACCAGTTTGGACAGTCCTTGGTCCTTCCAGGCAGTATGGATGGCTGATTGTATCACCCTATCAGTACGTATGGGTCATTTTTCATGTACTAATGGGACCAGTCCAGACAGTACATGGTCCGTTGAATTAAATACGTCCATTCAGTATGGATAAGGCTGATCATATAAGCATATCAATACGTATGGGTCGATTTTTCAAGGCCTGATGGACAAGTCTGCACGGTCCTTGGTCCATCCAGGCAGTACGGATGGCTGATTGAATCAGCCTATCAGTACATATGCGTCATTTTTCACGTACTGATGGGACCAGTCTGGACAGTCCATGGTCCGTTGAGTTAAATCTTTCAATTTAGTACAGTTAAGGCTGACTATATCAGCCTATCAGTACGTATGGGTCGATTTTTCATGGCCTTATAGAACAGTATGGACAGTCCTTGGTCCTTCCAGGCAGTACGGATGGCTGATCGTATCACCCTATCAGTATGTATTGGTCATTTTTCATGTACTACTGGGACCAGTCCGGACAGTACATGGTCTGTTGAATTAAATCCTTCCATTTAGTACGGATAAGGCTGATCGTATAAGCCTATCAGTACTTATGGGTCGATTTTTCATGGCCTGATGGACCAGTCTAGACAGTCCTTGATCCTTCTAGGCAGTACAGATGGCTGATCGTATCAGCCTGTCAGTGCGTAGCAACCATTTTTCATGTACAGATGGGACCAGTCTGAACAGTCCATGGTTCGTTGAGTTAAATACTTCCATTCAGTATGGATAAGGGTGATCATATTAGCCTATCAGTACGTATGGGTCGATTTTTCATGGTATGATGGACCAATCTGGAGAGTCCTTGGTCCTTCCAGGCAGTACGGATGGCTGATTGTATCAGCCTATCAGTACGTATGGGTCATTTTTCATGTACTAATGGGACCAGTCCGGACAGTCTATGGTCTATTTAATTAAATCCTTCCAGTCAGTATGGATAAGTCTGATCAAATAAGCCTATCAGTACATATAGATCGATTTTTCATGGCCTGATGGACAGTCCTTGGTCCTTCCAGGTAGTACTGATTGCTGATTGTATCAGCCTATCAGTTTGTATGGGTCTATTTTTTATGGCCTGATGGACAATACTGGACAGTCCTTGGTTCATCCAGGCAGTATAGATGGCTAATCGTATCAGCCTATCAGTACATATGGCATTTTTCATGTACTGATGGGACCAGTCTGGACAGTCAATGGTCTGTTGAATTAAATCCTTCCATTCAGTATGGATAAGGCTGATCATATCAGCCTATCAGTACGTGTGGGTTGATTTTTCATGGCCTGAAGGACCAGTCTGGACAGTCCTTGGTTCTTCCAGGCAGTACGGATGGCTAATCGTATCAGTCTATCAGTACGTATGGGTCTTTTTTCATGTACTAATGGGACCAGTCTGGACAGTCCATGGTCTGTTGAATTAAATCGTTCGATTCAGTATGGATAAGGCTGATCATATAAGCCTATCAATACTTATGGGTTGATTTTTCATGGCTTGATGGACCAGTCTAGACAGTCATTGGTCCTTCCAGGCAGTACAGCTGGCTGATCGTATCAGCCTATCAATATGTATTTTTCATTTTTCATGTACTTATTGGTCCAGTCTGGACAGTCTATGATCCGTTGAATTAAATCCTTCCATTCAGTATGGATAAGGCTGATAATATAAGCCTATCAGTACGTATGGGCCTATTTTTCATGGCATGATGGACCAGTCTGGACAGTCCTTGCTCCTTCCAGGCAGTACAAATGGCTGATGGTATCATCCTATCAGCACGTATGGGTCATTTTTCATGTACTGATGGGACCAGTCCGGACAGTCCATGGTCCGTTGGTTTAAATCCTTCCATTCAGTACAGTAAAGGCTGACTAAATCAGCCTATCAGTACGTATGGGTTGATTTTTCATGGCTTGATGGACTAGTCTGGACCGCCCTTGGTCCTTCATGGTAGTACGGATGGCTGATGGTATCAGCCTATCAGTACGTGTGGGGCCAGTTAGGACAGTCCATGGTTCGTTGAGTTAAATCTTTCCATTCAGTTTGGATAAGGCTGATCATTTTAGCCTATCAGTACATATGGGTCGATTTTCATGGCCTGATGGACCAGTCTGGAGAGTCCTTCGTCCATCCATGCAATACGGATGGCTGATCGTATCAGCCTATCAGTACGTTTGGGTCATTTTTCATGTACTGATGGGACCAGTCCGGACAGTCCATGGTCTTTTTAGTTAAACCCTTTCATCCAGTACAGTTAATGCTGACCATATCAGCCTATCAGTACGTATGGGTCTATTTTTCATGGCCTGATGGACTAGTCAGGACAGTCCTTGGTCCTTCAGGGCAGTATGGATGGCTGATGGTATCAGCCTATCGGTACGTATGGGTGCTTTTTCATGTACTGATGGAACCAGTCTGGATACTCCATGGTCCGTTGAGTTAAATACTTTCATTCAGTACGGATAAGGCTGATCATATAAGCCTATCTTGACTAATGGGTAGATTTTTCATTGCCTGATGGACCAGTCTGGACAGTCCCTGGTCCATTGAGTTAAATCCTTCCATTTAGTACGGATAATACTGATCATATAAGCCTATCAGTACTAATAGGTAGATTTTTCATTGCCTGATGGACCAGTCTGGACAGTCCTTGGTCCATCCAGGTAGTACAGATGGCTGATCGTATCAGCTTATCAGTACGTATGAGTCATTTTTCATGTACTGATGGACCAGTCTGAAGAGTCCATGGTTCGTTGAGTTAAATACTTCCATTCAGTATGGATCAGTCTGATCATATTAGCCTATCAGTACGTACGGGTCGATTTTTCATAGTCTGATGGACAAGTCTGGACAGTCCTTGGTCTTTCCAGGCACTACGGATGGCTGATTGTATCAGCCTATCAATACGTATGGGTCATTTTTCATGTACTAATGGGACCAGTCCAGACAGTACATGGTCCGTTGAATTAAATCCTTCCATTCAGTATGAATAAGGATGATCAAATAAGCCTATCAGTACGTATGGGTTGATTTTTCAAGGCCTGATGGACCAGCCTGCACAGTCCTTGGTCCTTCCAGGCAGTACAGATGGCTGATCGTATCAGCCTATCAGTATGTATTGGTCATTTTTCATGTACTAATGGGTCTAATCCAAACAGTCCATGATCCATTGAGTTAAATCCTTCCCTTCAGTACAATTACGGCTGATTATATCGGCCTATCGGTACGTATGGGTTGATTTTTCATGGCTTGATGGACTAGTTTGGACCGCCCTTGGTCCTTCAGAGCAGTACGGATGGCTGATGGTATCAGCCTATCTGTACGTGTGGGGCCAGTCAGGACAGTCCATGGTTCGTTGAGTTTAATCCTTCCATTCAGTTTGGATAAGGCTAAACATTTCAGCATATCAGTACCTATGGGTCGATTTTTCATGTCCTGATGGACCAGTCTGGACAGTCCTTGGTCCATCCATGCAGTACAGATGGCTGATCGTATCAGCCTATCAGTACATTTGGGTCATTTTTCATGTACTGATGGGACCAGTCCGGACAGTCCATGGTCCATTGAGTTAAATCAATCCATTCAGTACAGTTAATGCTGACCATATCAGCCTATCAATATGTATGGGTCGATTTTTCATGTCTTGATGGACTAGTCAAGACAGTCCTTGGTCCTTCAGGGCAGTATGGATGGCTGATGGTATCAGCCTATGAGTATGTATGGGTCATTTTTCATGTACTGAAGGAACCAGTATGGACAGTCCATGGTCTGTTGAGTTAAATCCTTCCATTCAGTACGGATAAGGCTGATCATATCAGCCTATTAGTACGTATGGGTAGACTTTTCATTGCATGAAGGACCAGTCTGGACAGTCCCTGGTCCATTGAGTTAAATTCTTCCATCCAGTACGGATAAGACTGATCATATAAGCCTATCAGAACTAATGGGTAGATTTTTCATTGCCTGATGGACCAGTCTGGACAGTCCTTCGTCCTTCCAGGCAGTACAAATGGCTGATCGTATCAGCTTATCAGTACGTATGAGTCATTTTTCATGTACTGATGGACCAGTCTGAACAGTCTATGGTTCGTTGAGTTAAATACTTCTGTTCAGTACGGATAAGGCTGATCATATTATCCTATCAGTACGTATGGGTCGATTTTTCATGGTATGATGGACAAGTCTGGACAGTCCTTGGTCCTTCCAGGCAGTACGGATGGCTGATTGTATCAGCCTATCAGTACGTATGGGTCATTTTTCATGTACTAATGGGACCAGTCCAGACAGTACATGATCCGTTAAATTAAATCCGTCCATTCAGTATGGATAAGGATGATCATATAAGCCTATCAGTACGCATGGGTTGATTTTTCATGGCCTGATGGATCAGCCTGCACAGTCCTTGGTCCATCCAGGCAGTACCAATGGCTGATCGTTTTAGCCTATCAGTATGTATTGGTCATTTTTCATGTACTAATGGGTCCAATCCAAACAGTCCATGATCCGTTGAAATAAATCCTTCCATTCAGTATGGATAACGCTGATAATATAAGCATATCAGTACGTATGGGTTGATTTTTCATGCCCTGATGGACCAGTCTGGACAGTCCTTGGTCCTTCCAGGCAGTACGAATGGCTGATGGTATCATCCTATCAGTACGTATGGGTCATTTTTCATGTACTGATGGGACCAGTCCGGACAGTCCATGGTCCGTTAAGTTAAATCCTTCCATTCAGTACAGTCAAAGCTGATTATATCAGCCTACCACTACGTATGGTTGATTTTTCATGGCTTGATGGACTAGTTTGGACCGCCCTTGGTCCTTCAGGGCAGTACGGATGGCTGATGGTATCAGCCTATCAGTACGTGTGGGGCCAGTCAGGACAGTCCATGGTTCGTTGAGTTAAATCCTTCCATTCAGTTTGGATAAGGCGGATCATTTCAGCCTATCAATACGTATGGGTCGATTTTTCATGGCCTGATGGACCAGTCTGGACAGTCCTTGGTCCATCCATGCAGTACGGATGGCCGATCGTATCAGCCTATCAGTACATTTGGGTCATTTTTCGTGTACTGATGGGACCAGTCCGGACAGTCCATGGTCCATTGAGTTAAATCCTTCCATTCAGTACAGTTAATGCTGACCATATCATCCTATCAGTATGTATGGGTCGATTTTTCATGGCCTGATGGACTATTCTGGACAGTCCTTGAATTAAATCCTTCCATTCAGTATGGATAAGGCTTATAATATTAGCCTATCAGTACGTACGGGTTGATTTTTCATGGCCTGATGGACCAGTCTGGACAGTCATTGGTCCTTCCAGGCAGTACGAATGGCTGGTGGTATCAGCCAATCAGTACGTATGGGTCATTTTCATGTACTGATGGGACCAGTCCGGACAGTCCATGGTCCGTTGAGTTAAATCCTTCCATTCAGTACAGTTGAGGCTGACTATATTAGCCTATCAGTATGTATGGGTCGATTTTTCATGGTCTGATGGACTATTCTGGACCGTCCTTGGTCCTTCAGGGCAGTACGGATGGCTGATGGTATCAGCCTATCAGTACGTGTGGGGCCAGTCAGGACAGTCCATGGTTCGTTGAGTTAAATCCTTCCATTCGTTTTGGATAAGGCTGATCATTCCAGCCTACCAGTACGTATGGGTCGATTTTTCATGGCCTGATGGACCAGTCTAGACTGTCATTGGTCCATCCAGGCAGTACAGATGGCTGATCGTGTAGCATCCCCAAACCTAGATAAAGGCACTGGGTTCGGCTATGGTACGAGGAGACGCACAAGTCGGGTCATGTGACCTAAAGACAAGCGTATCATGGCTGGGCATAAGTGTTAAGGGCATCAGGATTCTGAGACTTAAACAGGGAAGGTTGGAGTCAAGTAAATAGGAGCTGGACGAGTGATGGGAGAGCTGGACCATGAAGGGAAGAAGCTCGACCAGCTAGGTCAAGCTTGGTAGAGCTCAGTGTAGTTTACTTTGGCCTAAGTCAGATCCAATAGCTGTACCACTAGATCACTCAGCTGGGGCAGCTAGCAACCAGCTCACCTCAGTTTGGTGGAGTGTTCGGGTGTTTGCTAAGGGGCTCGGCTCATGGGCGGTTATGGGGCTGGTCTTGTTGGCCAAGGGGGGTTCGAGCAGTTTGGGGTCTTGGACAAGTAGGCAGGGCCGTGGACAGGACCATGGGGCTTTCATTCGAACAGGATAAGGGAGAGAGAGGCGGTTGGAGGCAGTTAGGACGAAGGGGTGCGAATGGTGCAAGTTGCACCCATTCGGCCACCAAGCCATGCCTGTTCGCCCAGGCAGTTTAGGGTCGATTCTTGCCTTTAAATACAGACCCTAGGGGTCGAGAATTCAGACAATTTTTCCCTAAGGAAAGCTCTGCCCAAATCGTGACAGAGAGAAAGAAAGAAAGAGAGAGAGAGAGAGAGAGATATCAAGGATTGGCTGTGTGTGTTGGTGATTGATTTCCAATCAGGAGTTGGCTGATGTGGAGTGGAGATCGATTGAGTATTGGTACTAGAGGAAAGGATAAGGACTTGTAGAAAGGCTTGAGCACTCCAGAGCGCACGCCCAAGGTGAGTGGGATGGACCCAACCATCCTGCCATGGATGCGGCGTGATGCCGTGTGGGCTGTGGTCGTTTTGGTGAATCCAGACCCATTTCTTCGCATATCCGTACTGATTAACTTCTCTTCATCTATATTATTTATGTGGTTGACTGGACCAAGGCCTTGTCCAGTCCAGGAACATAGTCCTTGGCCTTTGGCTGGACTGGTCTTGGTCGGATTCTATACGCTCCGGTGGGATTCATTGAATTCCGACCATGGATTCCTCTTAGTGGGTATTTATCATGGATTTTATTAGGTTTTACTTAATTGATTTGAGTAGGGTCAGTTATGGCCGGTTTGGCTGATTGTCGCCGACATTAATAGGATCGAGGCCGGTTCTGTAGATTCTGATTATGGATTCTTCTTAGTTGGGATTTATTAGGAATTTTCATGAATTTTAATTAGTTTTGCGGGTTTTGTTTGGATTGGGCAGATTTGGGAATCAGCCATGGTCGATTGTGGTTTGGTGTGGACAAAGGGTTGGACCACATTGGTTCAGTCAGCCCGTGTGTTGAGTAGGTGTCCAGGATGTCCTGGGTGATGTTCTGAGTGTGGCCGTATGCCTTGTGAACTGAATGGATAGGTTATGGACCATAGAATAGGAGAACCGAACCATGCAATGTAGACTTGACTGTTAGGGTATCGGATTGTACTTATACATGTGTCTTGTGATGGTGTTTCTTTCAGGATCAGACCAGGACCGTGGCAAGGCCAAGGAACCATGAAGACCTGAGCCGTGGATGGATGTGTGGGTTGTGGGATAGTATAGTTAGTATGAACACATGAACTAATGATAGCCTATTGTGCAACTGAATCTATGTATTGGATCACATGTTTTATATTAATAAAGATACAATTTCTCTTTTCTGAATAGACTTAGGAATCAAAAATTTTGAACCTCATATGATTGAAAATGACTTAGCGAAATATTGGACCTTAAAAGTGAACAAAAATGACATGATTAGATAGGTAAGGCCGCGAGTCCTAGTTGGGTCCTTTGGACCAGGATCGAGTCTTACAAGTTGGTATCAGAGCGGAGTTGGTTCTAGGATTGATTTGGGTTATGGGAAATCACCACACATCCGGCTGGGTCTCATGGTAAGGTCTGATTGAATGGGTGTTAGCCTTAGTGATTGTGTGTTTGTTTATATAAATGTTGATGGGACTAACATTGAGTGTTTGATTTAAACCCAAGGATACAAGGAAGTCCAAAACTTCTCGGAAGGGTAAGGAAGCAGCTGGTGGGTCCGGACAGGTTGAAGCGGATGGGACTAACCCAACCGTACTGTTGCCTATCCAACCAGATGGGGCTAATGTGGGAGCCGGACTGCCAAATGCTCAGCCCAATCCGACCGAGGTTTGTGTAGATGTAGCTGGAACTCAGCTGGAACACGAGCTGGGGCCAGCTGATGGAGTTGATGAACAGAAACAAAGGGAGCTGGAGGATGAGGGTGAGTCCTCACACGCTGGTCGCCAGGATGGGCGTGGAGAGGCGTCGGGCAATGTGACAGCTGGGTTAGCCAACCCAGCTACTGAGCCATCGATGAAAGATGTACTGGAGGCTATGAAAGCTATGGGCAACCAAATGATAGCTCTGACCCAAGTGTTCACACCACTGGTGAACTCGTCTGTGGGTCAAGCTGGAACCATTCCTACAGCTGTTCCCTTAGCTGGTAGGCGTGTGGAACAGGTGGCCGAGGTGGTTTAGATTGATCCACCACCTTGGGCGGTTAGGAGAATGGATTACCTGAAGCTACTGGAGCACATAGCTAAGATGGGCACCAAACACTTTGCTGGAAGTGTTGACCCATTGGAGGCTGATGA
>MU106784.1:33011-49055 GCA_012274485.2 Sinapis alba | reverse complement strand
ATGATAGCTCTGACCCAAGTGTTCACACCACTGGTGAACTCGTCTGTGGGTCAAGCTGGAACCATTCCTACAGCTGTTCCCTTAGCTGGTAGGCGTGTGGAACAGGTGGCCGAGGTGGTTTAGATTGATCCACCACCTTGGGCGGTTAGGAGAATGGATTACCTGAAGCTACTGGAGCAGATAGCTAAGATGGGCACCAAACACTCTGGAAGTGTTGACCCATTGGAGGCTGATGAGTGGAGGAGCAGGCTGGACCGCAACTTCAACTCAACCCGTTGCCCAGAGGATTATCAGAAGGACATAGTGGTTCACTTCTTGGAGGGCGATGCTCATAACTGGTGGTTGGCATTAGACAAGCGTACCAATGGCACCATTGAACGCTTCTCTGTCTTTGTTGTTGAGTTCAACCACAAGTACTTCCCGGCTGAGGCTTGGGATCGTTTAGAGGCTAAGTTCTTGGACCTGGTCCAGGGTCGTAGGACGGTTAGGGAGTATGAGGAGAATTTCAACCTACTCAGGCGCTATGTAGGGAAGGAACTGGAGGACGAGTCAGTTCAGGTACGTCGGTTCATAAGAGGCCTTAGGGTC
The DNA here is from genome assembly GCA_012274485.2 of Sinapis alba. Lineage (NCBI taxonomy): Eukaryota > Viridiplantae > Streptophyta > Magnoliopsida > Brassicales > Brassicaceae > Sinapis > Sinapis alba. The sequence goes on along the minus strand of MU106784.1, from coordinate 48,467 downwards.
GAGCTCCGAACCTACTGCTTTGTCCGCACCTTCCACACTGTGTCCGAGTTGGTTTAGAGGATGGCCATGTTGGAAACCAACCTAGCTGAAGAAGCTAAACTGAAGATCCGGAGCCACCCGGCTACCACTGGTGGTAATAGTGACCGGAAGAGGAAGAGGGACCAGACTGAGGAAGGTAAATCTTCAATTGGTAGGTCTGCAAGCCTCAAGTGTGGTAGACACCATGGAGGTGAATGCTGGAGAGCAATCGGAGCTTGTCTCCGGTGTGGCAAGATGGACCACTCAGATCGTGACTGTCCCAGGCAGGAGCAAGGAGCTGGTGGTGACACCAGGACTTGCCACTACTGTGGTAGAAAGGGACATGTCCGCAAGGACTGTCCTAAGTTGTCATCCGGGCCTAGCAAGATCCGAGGAGAGGCTAGCCGGCCAGATCAGAACCGTGGACAGACCTCAGCACCCCGTGTCTATGAGCTGTCAAAAGATGAGGACAAGGCTGGACCATTCCAAGCAATTACTGGTAATTATCTGATCTTGTTCTTTTCAGTTCAGTAGAATTGCATGGTATGAAACTTAGAATGGTTAGGTACTTAGAGTGGGTCATGTGTAGGGTCCCTAAGCATTGGTGGTGTGGAAACACACGTACTTTTCGATACTAGAGCTACACATAACTTTGTGAGTCCATGGATGCTCAGAAAGGGTTTGTTCCAGTTGGGAACAGGGGATTGTCCTGGGGTAGTGAATGCGGCCGGTGGGCAAGTTATGAGTTCACTAGAAGTGATTCAGGACGTCCCAGTGGTGATCCAAGACAGGGTCATTCCTGTGGATCTTGTGGTGGTCAACCTAAAGAATCACGAGGTGATATTAGGTATGGACTGGCTTGGAAAGAATCGGGCCACTCTTGACTGTCACCGGGGGCGCGTGCAGTTTGAGAGTGGGTGTGGATCTCCGATCAGGTTCCAAGGTATATGTCCGGCCTCTGGATGCTTGGTGGTGTCAACAATCCATGTTGAGTGGATGCTGAGGAAGGGTTGTGAGGCTTATCTGGCCACAATAGCCACTAAGGAGGTCGTAGGGGGTGGTGACCCGGAGGGAATACCGCTGGTCCGCGAGTTCCATGATGTGTTTAGGTCCCTACAGGGCATTCCCCCTGATAGATCAGACCCATTCATAATAGAACTGGAACCAGGGACGGCCCCATTATCCAAAAGTCCCTACAGAATGGCTCTTGCCGAGATGGTCGAGCTTAAGAAGCAACTTGAGGAGTTGTTGGACAAAGGTTTTATAAGACCTAGTGTGTCACCTTGGGGAGCACCAGTTCTTTTTGTGATAAAAGAAAGATGGTAGCTTCAGGTTATGGATTAACTATCGAGGGTTGAACCGGGTCACTGGGAAGAACAAGTACCCATTACCTCGGATAGATGAGTTGTTGGATCCGCTCAAGGGTGCAACTGGTTCTCTAAGATTGATTTGGCTTCAGGGTATCATCAGATCCCTATTGAACCAAATGATATTAGAAAGACATCATTCCGAACTAGGTACGACCATTATGAGTTTGTGATCATGCCTTTCGGATTAACCAATGCACCAACAGCCTTCATGAAGATGATGAATGGCATCTTCCAGGACTTCTTGGATGAATTTGTAATCATCTTCATATATGACATATTAGTATATTCCAAGAGCAAGGAAGACAATGAAAGGCATCTGGGGGCTGTGCTGGGACGGTTGAGAGAACAACAGCTCTTTGCCAAGTTGAGCAAGTGCAGTTTTTGGCAAAAGAGTGTTGGATTCATTGGACACATCATGTCAGACCAGGGGACCTCAGTTGACCCTGAAAAGAGTAAGGCCATACAAGGATGGCCACGGCCTAAGAATGCAACAAAGGTCAGGAGTTTCTTAGGTTTGGCCGGATATTACAGGAAGTTTGTCAAGGGGTTTGCCAGCTTGGCTCAACCCATGACACATCTAACTGGTAAGGATGTGAAGTTTGTATGGTCTGAGGAGTGTGAGAACTGTTTCTCTGCCTTGAAGGATATGTTGACAGGTGCACCAATCCTAGTGCTGCCAGAGGCTGACCAACCATATGTGGTATACACGGATGCATCCATCACTAGATTGGGATGTGTATTGACCCAACACGGTAAGGTCATTGCCTACGCCTCTAGGAAATTGAGGAAGCATGAGGGGAACAACCCAACCCACGACCTGGAAATGGCCGCGGTGGTGTTTACCCTCAAGATATGGCGATCATACTTGTATGGTGCCAAGGTTCAGATCTTAACCGAGCACAATAGCCTCAAGTATATATTCACTCAACCTGAGTTGAATTTGAGACAAAGAAGGTGGATGGAGTTTGTGGCCGATTATGATCTTGAGATTGCTTACCATCCGGGTAAGGCAAATCTAGTGGCAGATGCTTTGAGTAGAAGGAGAGCTGAAGTATCAGCTGAGAAGGAGGCTGATGTACTGGAAAGTATGGTCCGATTATTACATTTGAACACTTTGGTTAGCAAGGACGAACCATTGGGTTTAGAGGCAGTGAACCAGGTTGACATACTTACCAGGATAAGGCAAGCTCAATGATTGGATGAGAACCTACAGAAAGTTGCTCATAATTAGTTGACTGAGTACCAGATCACATCGGATGGCACCATTCTAGTGTGTGGTCGAGTCAGTGTGCCCAATGATAGAAATCTTAAAGAGAAGATTATGGGGCAGGCTCATAAATCCAAGTTCTCGGTACATCCTAGTGCCACAAAGATGGACCATGATCTCAAAAGGTACTACCATTCGATCTGGATGAAGGTACACATAGCTGAGTGGGTCTCTAAATGTCCCACTTGCCAGCTGGTCAAGGCGGAGCATCAAGTTCCACGTGGCTTACTTCAGAGTATACCAATTCCTGAATGGAAATGGGACCACATTACGATGGATTTTGTAACTGGTTTCCCTACCACAAGGAGGAAGAAGGATGCGGTCTGGGTGATAGTGGACCAATTAACCAAGTCTGCTCACTTCCTGGCCATAAAGAAGAGAGATGGGGTCGACCAGATTGTACACAAGTACATGGACGAGATTGTGCGGTTGCATGGCATTCCATCTAGTATTGTGTCAGATAGAGACCTGAGGTTCACTTCCCAATTCTGGAGAACTTTCCAAAAAGCTCTAGGAACCATAGTGAACATGAGTACGGCGTACCATCCACAAAAGGATGGGCAATCTGAACACACAACCAGAACATTAGAAGACATGCTACGAGCATGTGTCTTGGATTGGGGCGAATCATGGGAGAAGCATTTGCCTTTGGTGGAGTTTGCTTACAACAACAGCTTCCACCGGAGCATTGGGATGTCAACATATGAACCCTTATATGGACGGCCATGCATGACACCAATATGCTTGACCCAGGTGGGGGAGCGCAGCATGATTGGACCTGACATTGTAGAAGAGACTACCGAGAAGATCAAGTTCATCCAAGATAGGATGAAGGCAGCTCAGGATCGGCAGAAACACTATGCTGACAAGCGTAGGAAGGATCTTGAGTTTGAGATAGGTGACATGGTCTACTTGAAGATGATCACTTTCAAGGGAAGAGTGAGAATCTCAGGGAGAAGGAAATTGGATCCAAGGTAGTTAGGTCCCTTTCGGATCAGTGAAAGGGTTGGGTCATTGGCTTACAAGTTGGAACTACCATCAGCAATGGATGTGTTCCACAATGTATTCCATGTGTCCCAACTTGGAAAATGCTTGTCAAGGCAAGATGTTTACATTCCTCAGATTCCAGCCGACCTTCGTACGAACTTAACCTTAGAAACAAGGCCAGTTCGAATCATGGATATGATGGAGAAAGCAACCAGAAGGAATGTAATTCAATGGTTAAGGTAATTTGGGAAAGTAATGGTCGAGAGGAGACCACTTGGGAAACAAAAGCAAGGATGAAGGCTGAGTTTCCTAAATGGTACGAGCAATATGATGTACAAGCCCAACTTGATTTGGATTCGAGGACAAATCCATCTCTGGTGGGGTAGACTTGTAGCATCCCCAAACCTAGATAAAGGCACTGGGCTCGGCCATGGTACGAGGAGATGCACCAGTCAGGTCATGTGACCTAAAGACAAGCGTATCATGGCTGGGCATAAGGGTTAAGGGCATCAGGATGCCGAGTCTTAACCAGGGAAGGTTGGAGACAAGAAAATAGGTGCTGGATGAGTAATGGGAGAGCTGGACCATGAAGGGAAGAAGCTCGACCATCTAGGTCAAGCTTGGTACATCTCAGTGTAGCTCACTTTGGCATAGGTCAGCTCCAGTAGCTGGACCACTAGCTAACTCAGCTGGGACAGCTAGCAACCAGCTCACCTCAGTTTGGTGGAGTGTTCGGGTCTTGGCTAAGGGGCTCTGCTCATGGGCGGTTATGGGGCTGGTCTTGGGGTCTTGGAAAAGTAGGAAGGGCAGTGTACAGGACCATGGGGCTTTCATTCGAACAGGATAAGGGAGAGAGAGGTGGTTGGAGGCAATTAGGACGAAGGGATGCGAATGGTGCAAGTTGCACCCATTCGGCCACTAAGTCATGCCTGTTCGCCCAGGCAGTTAAGGGTCGATTCTTGCCTTTTAAAAAAGACCCTAGGGGTCAAGAATTCACACAATTTTTCCCTAAGGAAAGGTCTTCCCAAATCGTGACAGAGAGAAAGAAAGAAAGAGAGAGAGAGAGAGAGATCAATCAAGGTGGCTGTGTGTGTTGGTGATTGATTTCCGATCAGGAGTTGGCTGGTGTATAGTGGAGATCGATTAAGGATGGGTACTAGAAGCAAGGATAAGGACTTGGAGAAGGGCTTGAGCACTCCAGAACGCACGCACAAGGTGAAGGGGATGGACCGAACCATCCTGCCATGGCTGTGGTGTGATGCCGTGTGGGCTGTGCTCGGTTTGGTGAATCCAGACCCATTTCTTCCCATCTCCTTACTGATTAACTTATCTTCATCTATATTCTTTCTGTGGTTGGAATTTCAATCCCAGTGTGACTGGACCAAGGCCTTGGCCTGTCCAGGAACATAGTCCTTGGCCTTTGGCTGGACTGGTCTTGGTCGGATTCTATACGCTCCTGTGGGATTCATTGAATTGCGACCATGGATTCCTCTTAGTGGGGAGTTATTACGAATTATCATGGATTTTATTAGGTTTTACCTAATTGATTTGAGTAGGGTCAGTTATGGCCGGTTTGGCTGATTGTGGCCGAGATCAATAGGATCGAGGCCGGTTCTGTAGATTCTGATTATGGATTCTTCTTAGTTGGGATTTATTAGGAATTTTCATGAATTGTAATTAGTTTTTGGGGATTTATTTGGATTGGTCAGATCTGGGAATCAGCCATGGTCGATTGTGGTTTGGTGTGGACAAAGGGTTGGACCACATTGGATCAGTCAGGCAGTTTTATGAGTAGGTGTCCAGGATGTCCTGGGTGATGTCCTGAGTGTGGCCGTGTGCCTTGTGAACTGAATGAATAGGTTATGGACCATATAATAGGAGAACCGAACCATGCAATGTAGACTTGACTGTTAGGGTATCAGAGTGTACTTATACATTTGTCTTGTGAAAGTGTTGCTTTCAGGATCAGACCAGGACCGTGGCAAGTCCAAGGAACCATGAAGACCTGAGCCGTAGATGGATGTGTGGGTTGTGGGATAGTATAGTTAGTATGAACACATGAACTTATGATAGCCTATTGTGCAACTGAATCTATGTATTGGATCACATGTTTTATATTAATAAAGATACAATTTCTCTTAACTGAATAGACTTAGGAATCAAAATTTTTGAACCTCATATGATTGAAAATGACTTAGAAAATATTGGACCTTAAAAGTGAACAAAAATTACATGATTGGATAGGTAAGGCCGCGGGTCCTAGTTGGGTCCTTTGGACCAGGATCGGGTCATACAAGTTGGTATCATAGTGGAGTTGGTTCTAGGATTGTTGTGGGTTATGGGAAATCACCACACATCTGGCTGGGTCTCATGGTAAGGTCTGATTGAATGGGCGTTAGCCTTAGTGATTGTGTGTTTGTCTATATAAATGTTGATGGGACTAACATTGAGTGTTTGATTTAAACCCAAGGGTACAAGGAAGTCTACAACTTCTCGGAAGGGTAAGGAAGCAGCTGGTGGGTCCGGACAGGTTGAAGCAGATGGGACTAACCCAACCGTGTTGTTGCCTATCCAACCGGATGGGGCTAATGTGGGAGCCGGACTGCCAAATGCTCAGCCCAATCCGACCGAGGTTCGTGTGGATGGAGCTGGAACTCAGCTGGAACAGGATCTGGGGCCAGCTGATGGAGCTGATGAACAGCATTAAAGGGAGCTGGAGGACGAGGGTGAATCCTTCCATTCAGTACGGATAAGGATGATCGTATCATCATATCAGTATGGGTCATTTTTCATGTACTGATGGGACCAGTGTGGACGGTCCTTGGTCCATCCAGGCATTACGGATGGCTGATCGTATCAGCCTATCAGTATGTATGGGTCATTTTTCAAGTATTGATGGGACCAGTCTGGACAGACCATGGTCTGTTCAGTTAAATCCTTCCATTCAGTACAGTTAAAGCTGATCATATCCGCCTATCAGAACGTATGAGTCGATTTTTCTTGGCCTGATGGACCAGTCAAGACAGTCCTTGGTCCTTCCAGGCAGTACGGATGGCTGATCGTATCAGCCTATCAGTACGTATATGTCATTTTTCATGTACTAATGGGACCAGTCCGGACAGTCCATGGCTCGTTGAGTTAAATCCTTCCATTCGGTTTGTATAAGGCTAATCATTTTAGCCTATCAGTATGTATGGGTCAATTTTTCATGGCCTGATAGACCAGTCTGGACAGTCCTTGGTCAATCCAGGCAGTATGAATGTCTGATCGTATCAGCCTATCAGTACGTATGGGTCATTTTTCATGTACTGATAGGACCAGTCTGGATAGTCCATGGTCCCTTAAGTTAAATTCTTCCATTCAGTACGGTTAACGCTAATCATATCATCCTATCAGTACGTACGGGTTGATTTTTCATGGCCTGATGGACCAGTCTAGACAGTCCTTTGTTCATCCAGGCAGTACGAATGGCTAATTATATCATCATATCAGCACATATGTGTCATTTTTCATGTACTGATGGGACCAGTCCGGACAGTCCATGGTCCATTGAGTTATATCCTTCCATTCAGTACGGTTAAGGCTGATCATATCAGCCTATCAGTACGTGTGGGTAATTTTTCATGACCTGATGGACTAGTCTGGACAGTTCTTGGTCCATCCAGGCAGTACGGATGACTGATCGTATCAGCCTATCAATATGTATTGGTCATTTTTAATGTACTTATGGGACCAGTCCGGACAGTCCATGGTCCATTGAATTAAATCCTTCCATTCTGTTTGTATAAGGCTAATCATTTTAGCCTATCAGTATGTATGGGTCGAGTTTTCATGGCCTGATGGACCAGTCTGGACAGTCCTTGGTCAATCAAGGTAGTATGAATGTCTGATCGTATCAGCCTATCAGTACGTATGGGTCATTTTTCATGTACTGATAGGACCAGTCTGGATAGTCCATGGTCCCTTAAGTTAAATTCTTCCATTCAGTACGGTTAAGACTAATCATATCAGCCTATCAGTACGTACGGGTCGATTTTTCATGGCCTGATGGACCAGTCTGGACAGTGTTTGGTCCATCCAGGCAGTATGAATGGCTAATCATATCATCATATAAGCACGTATGAGTCATTTTTCATGTACTGACGGGACCAGTCGGGACAGTCCATGGTCCATTGAGTTATATCCTTCCATTCAGTACGGTTAAGGCTGATCATATCAGCCTATCAGTACGTGTGGGTCAATTTTTCATGACCTGATGGACTAGTCTGGACAGTTCTTGGTCCATCCAGGTAGTACGGATAGCTGATCTTATCAGCCTATCACTACGTATGGGTCATTTTTCAAGTACTGATGGGACCAGTACGTACAGTCCATGGTCTGTTCAAGTAAATCCTTCCATTAAGTACAGTTAAAGCTGATCATATCCGCCTATCAGTACATATGAGTCAATTTTTTATGGCCTGATGGACCAGTCAGGACAGTCCTTGGTCCTTCCAGGCAGTACGGATGGCTGATCGTATCAGCCTATCAGTACGTATATGTCATTTTTCATGTACTAATGGGACCAGTCCGGACAGTCCATGGCTTGTTGAGTTAAATCCTTCCATTCTGTTTGTATAAGGCTAATCATTTTAGCCTATCAGTATGTATGCGTCGATTTTTCATGGTCTGATGGACCAGTCTGGACAGTCCTTTGTCCATCCAGGTAGTACGGATGGCTGATCTTATCACCCTATCACTACGTATGGGTCATTTTTCAAGTACTGATGGGACCAGTATGTACACTCCATGGTCTGTTCAAGTAAATCCTTCCATTAAGTACAGTTAAAGCTGATCATATCCGCCTATCAGTACGTATGAGTCGATTTTTCATGGCCTGATGGACCAGTCAGGACAGTCCTTGGTCTTTCCAGGCAGTACGGATGGCTGATCGTATAAGCCTATCAGTACGTATATGTCATTTTTCATGTACTAATGGGACCAGTCCGGACTGTCCATGGCTTGTTGAGTTAAATCCTTCCATTCTGTTTGTATAAGGCTAATCATTTTAGCCTATCAGTATGTATGGGTCGAGTTTTCATGGCCTGATGGACCAGTCTGGACAGTCCTTGGTCAATCCAGGTAGTATGAATGTCTGATCGTATCAGCCTATCAGTACGTATGGGTCATTTTTCATGTACTGATAGGACCAGTCTGGATAGTCCATGGTCCCTTGAGTTAAATTCTTCCATTCAGTACGGTTAAGGCTAATAATATCAGCCTATCAGTACGTACGGGTCGATTTTTCATGGCCTGATGGACCAGTCTGGACAGTCCTTTGTGCATCCAGGCAATAAGAATGGCTAATTATATCATCATATCATCATATCAGCACATATGAGTCATTTTTCATGTACTGATGGGACCAGTCCGGACAGTCCATGGTCCATTGAGTTATATCCTTCCATTCAGTACGGTTAAGGCTGATCATATCAGCCTATCAGTACGTGTGGGTCAATTTTTCATGACCTGATGGACTAGGCTGGAAAGTTCATGGTCCATCCAGGCAGTACGGATGACTGATCGTATCAGCCTATCAATACGTATTGGTTATTTTTAATGTACTAATGGGACCAGTCTGTACAGTCCTTGGTCCGTTGAATTAAATCCTTCCACTCAGTACGGATAAGGCTGATCATTTTAGCCTATCAGTATGTATGGGTCGATGTTTCATGGTCTGATGGACCAGTCTGGACAGTCCAGTCCTTGGTCCATCCAGGTAGTACGGATGGCTGATCTTATCAGCCTATCACTACGTATGGGTCATTTTTCAAGTACTGATGGGACCAGTACGGACTGTCCATGGTCTGTTCAAGTAAATCCTTCCATTAAGTAAAATTAAAGCTGATCATATCCGCCTATCAGTACGTATGAGTCGATTTTTCATGTCCTGATGGACCAGGCAGGACAGTCCTTGGTCCTTCCAGGCAGTACGGATGGCTGATCGTATCAGCCTATCAGTACGTATATGTCATTTTTCATGTACTCATTGGACCAGTCCGGACAGTCCATGGTCCGTTGAGTTAAATCCTTCCATTCAGTACGGTTAAGGCTGATCATATCAGCTTATCAGTACGTATGAGTCTATTTTTCAACGCATGATGGACCAGTCTGGACAGTCCTTGGCCGATCCAAGCAGTACGGATGGCTGATCGTATCAGCCTATCAATACGTATGGGTAATTTTTCATGTACTGATGAGACCAGTCAAGACAGTCCACGGTCCGTTGAGTTATATCCTTCCATTTAGTACGGTTCAGGATGATCATATCATCCGATCAGTACGTATGGGTCGATTCTTCATGGCTTGATGGACAAGTCTGGACAGTCCTTGGTCCATCCAGGCAGTACGGATGGTTGATCTTATCAGCTATCAGTACTTATGGGTCATTTTTAATGTACTAATGGGACCAGTCTGGATAGTCCATGGTCCGTTGAATTAAATCCTTCCATTCAGTACGGATAAGGCTGATCATATAAGCATATTAGTACATATGGGGCGATTTTTCATGGCCTGTTGGACCAGTCTGTGCAGACCTTTTTCCTTCAAGGCAGTATGGATGGCTGATCGTATCAGCCTATCAGTATGTATGAGTCATTTTTCAAGTACTGATGGGACCACTCTGGACAGACCATGGTTAGTTCAGTTAAATCCTCCCATTCAGTACAGTTAAAGATGATCATATCCGCCTATCAGTACGTATGAGTCGATTTTTCATGGCCTGATGGACCAGTCTGAACAGTCCTTGGTCCTTCCAGGCAGTACGGATGGCTGATTGTATCATCCTATCAGTATGTATATGTCATTTTTCATGTACTAATGGGATAAGTCCGGACAGTCCATGGTCCGTTGAGTTAAATCCTTCCATTCAGTTTGTATAAGGCTAATCATTTTAGCCTATCAATATGTATGGGTCAAATTTTCATGGCCTGATGGACCAGTCTGGACAGTGTTTGGTCTATCCAGGCAGTACGAATGGCTAATCTTATCATCATATCAGCACGTATGAGAAATTTTTCATGTACTGATGGGACCAGTCCGGACAGTCCATGGTCCATTGAGTTATATCCTTCCATTTAGTACGGTTAAGGCTGTTCATATCAGCCTATCAGTACGTATGGGTCAATTATTCATGGCTCGATGGACCAGTCTTGAAAGTTCTTGGTCCATCTAGGCAGTAGGGATAGCTGATCGTATCAGCCTATCAGTACGTATTGGTCACTTTTAATGTACTAATGGGACCAGTGTTGACAGTCCATGGTCCGTTGAATTAAATCCTTCCACTCAGTACGGATAAGGCTGATCATATTAGCCTATCAGTATGTATGGGTCGATTTTTCATGGTCTGATGGACCAGTCTGGACAGTCGTTGGTCCATCAAGGCAGTACGGATGGCTGATCTTATAACCCTATCACTACGTATGGGTCATTTTTCAAGTACTGATGGGACAAGTACGGACAGTCCATGGTCTGTTCAGTTAAATCCTTCCATTAAGTACAGTCAAAGCTGATCATATCCGCCTATCAGTACGTATGAGTCGATTTTTCATGTCCTGATGGACCAGTCAGGACAGTCCTTGGTCCTTTTAGGCAGTACGGATGGCTGATTGTATCATCCTATCCGTATGTATATGTCATTTTTCATGTACTAATAGGACCAGTCCGGATAGTCCACAGTCCGTTGAGTTAAATCCTTCCATTCAGTTTGGATAAGGCTAATCATTTCAGCCTATCAGTATGTATGGGTCGATTTTTCATGGTCTGATTGACCAGTCTGGACAGTCCTTGGTCCATCACGGCAGTACGAATGGCTAATTATATCATCATATCAGCACGTATGAGTCATTTTTCATGTACTGATTGGACCAGTCCGGACAGTCCATGGTCCATTGAGTTATATCCTTCCATTCAGTACGGTTAAGTCTGATCATATCAGCCTATCAGTACGTGTGGGTCAATTTTTCATGGCCTGATGGACTAGTCTGGACAGTTTTTGGTCCATCCAGGCAGTACGGATGACTGATCGTATCGGCCTATCAATACGTACTGGTAATTTTTAATGTACTAATGGGACCAGTCTTTACAGTCCATGGTCCGTTGATTTAAATCCTTCCACTCAGTACGGATAAAGCTGATCATTTTAGCCTATCAGTATGTATGGGTCAATTTTTCATGGTCTGATGGACCAGTCTGGACAGTCTTTGGTCCATCAAGGCAGTATGGATGGCTGATCTTATCAGCCTATCACTACGTATGGGTCATTTTTTAAGTACTGATAGGACCAGTACGGACAGTCCATTGTCTGTTCAAGTAAATATATCCATTAAGTACAGTTAAAGCTGATCATATCCGCCTATCAGTACGTATGAGTCGATTTTTCATGTCCTGATGGACCAGTCAGGACAGTCCTTGGTCCTTCCAGGCAGTACGGATGGCTGATTGTATCAGCCTATCAGTACGTATATGTCATTTTTCATGTACTCATTGGACCAGTCCGGACAGTCCATGGTACGTTGAGTTAAATCCTTCCATTCAATACGGTTAAGGCAAATCATATCAGCCTATCAGTATGTATGAGTCAATTTTTCAAGGCCTGATGGACCAGTCTGGACAGTCCTTGGTCCATCCAGGCAGTACGGATGGCTGATCGTATCAGCCTATCAATACGTATGGGTCATTTTTCATGTACTGATGAGACCAGTCAAGACAGTCCACGGTCCGTTGAGTTATATCCTTCCATTTAGTACGGTTAAGGATGATCATATCATCCCATCAGTACGTATGGGTCGATTCTTCATGGCCTGATGGACAAGTCTGGACAGTCCTTGGTCCATCCAGGCAGTACGGATGGTTCATCTTATCAGTTATCAGTACATATGGGTCATTTTTAATGTACTAATGGGACCAGTCTGGACAGTCCATGGTCCGTTGAGTTAGATCCTTCCATCCAATACGGATAAGGCTGATCATATAAGCATATCAGTACATATGGGGCAATTTTTCATGGCCTGTTGGACCAGTCTGTGCAGACCTTGGTCCTTAAAGGCAGTACGGATGGCTGATCGTATCAGCCTATCAGTATGTATGGGTCATTTTTCAAGTACTCATGGGACAAGTACGGACAGTCCATGGTCTGTTCAGTTAAATCCTTCCATTAAGTACAGTTAAAGATGATCATATCCGCCTATCAGTACATATGAGTCGATTTTTCATGGCCTGATGGACCAGTCTGGACAGTCCTTGGTCCTTCCAGGCAGTACAGATGGCTGATTGTATCATCCTATCAGTATGTATATGTCATTTTTCATGTACTAATGGGACAAATCCGGACAGTCCACAGTCCATTGAGTTAAATCCTTCCATTCAGTTTGTATAAGGCTAATCATTTCATCCTTTCAATATGTATGGGTCAAATTTTCATGGCCTGATGGACCAGTCTGGACAGTGTTTGGTCCATCCAGGCAGTACGTACTGATATGATGATACAATCAGCCAACCGTACTACCCGGATGGACCAAGGACTGTACAGACTGGTCGATCATGACATGAAAAATTGACCCATACGTACTGATAGGCTGATATGATCAGCCTTAACCGTACTGAATGGAAGTACTTAACTGAACGGACCATGGACTGTCCAGACTGGTCCCATCAGTACATGAAAATCACCCATACGTAATGATAGGCTGATACGATCAGCCATACATACTGAGAGGCTGATACGATCAGCCATCCGTACTGCCTCGATGGACCAAGAACTGTCCAGACTGGTCCATCAGGACATGAAAAATCGACCCATACCAACTTATAGGCTGATATGATCAGCCTTGTCCGTACTGAATGGAAGTATTTAACTCAACGGACAATGGACTGTCCGGACTGTTCCCAACAGTACATGAAAAATGACCCATGCGTACTACTAGGCTGATACGATCAGCCATCCGTACTGCCTGGAAAGACCAATGACTGTCTAGACTGGTCCATAAGGCCATGAAAAAATCGACCCATACGTACTGATAGGCTGAAATGATAAGCCTTATCCAAACTGAATGGAAGGATTTAACTCAGCGGATCATGGACTGTCAGGAATGGTCCCATCAGTACATGAAAAATGACCCATACGTACTGATAGGCTGCTATGGTCAGCCTAATCTGTATTGAATGGAAGGATTTAACTCAACGGACCACGGACTGTCCAGACTGGTCCTATCAGTACATGAAAAATGACCCATAAGTACTGATATGATGATACAATCAGCAATCTGTACTGCCTGGATAGACCAAGGACTGTCCAGAGTACTACCATCAGTACATGAAAAATAAACCCTACATATTGATACGATGATACAAACAGCAATCCGTACTGTCTGGATGGACCAAGGACTGTCCAAACTGGTCCATCAGGCCATGAAAAATCGACCCATACGTACTGATAGGCTGATATGATCCGCCTTAACCGTACTGAATTGAAGGATTAAGGACTGTCCAGACTGGTCCATCAGGCCATGAAAAGTCGACCCATACGTACTGATAGGCTGATATGATCACCCTTGTCTGTACTGAATGGAAGGCTGATATGGTCCTATCAGTACATGAAAAATGACCCATACGTACTGATTGGCTGATACAATCAGCCATCCGTACTGCCTGGAAGGACCAAGAACTGTCCAGACTGATCCCATCAGGCAATGAAAAATGACCCATACATACGGATATGATGACACGATCAGCCATACGTACTGCCCGGATGGACCAAGGACCGTCAACACTGGTCCCATCAGTATATGAAAAATGATCCATACGTACTGATATGATGATACGATCAGCCATCCGTACTGCCGGGATGGACCAAGCACTGTCCAGACTGGTCCATCAGGCCATGAAAAATCGACCCATACATACTGATAGGCTAATATGATCAGCCTTAACCGTACTGAATGGAAGGATATAACTCAACGGACCATAGACTGTTCAGACTGGTCCTATCAGTACATGAATAATGACCTATACGTACTGATAGGCTGATATAATCAGCCATCCATACTGCCGGGAAAGATCAAGGATTGTCCAGACTGGTCCATCAGGCCGTGAAAAGTCGACCCATACGTATTGATAGGCTGATATGATCAGCCTTGTCCGTATCTAATGGAAGGATTTAACTCAACGGACCATAGACTGTCCAGACTGGTCCCATAAGTACATGAAAAATGACACATACTGTCATGTCCCCGATCCGTGAGATGATCGTTAGGATCGTCCATGGGGATAGGAGACTCCCTAATCAGGTCATGTGACCTAAAAACAAGTGTGTCATGGCCTTGAAGTAAGGTTAAGGGATTCAGGAAGCTGAGACTTAACCAAAACAATATCAATATAGACTTGGTGGATACTAGGACCGCAGCCTAGAAAGTTGGGTCTGGTAACACAAGTCACTTATGGGAGCCATGTTCAGAAGGCAGATAACACCACTTGGTTCGGATTCAAGAGTGTTCCGCCCAAGTGGGGGAGAATGTTGATATGCTGATCAAATATGTGATCAGTGTGAAAGAAGAAGTAGGAAAGATGTAATGCGAGTTGGTTAGAAAGAACCAATTGAGCATGTTCCATGTTCATGATGCAAAGAGTTTGGTTGGAACCTTTGTCATGAAACGAGATGTCAGAACCACTGGATTCGAGGACGAATCCATCGTAAGTGGGGGAGACTTGTCATGTCCCCGATCCGGGAGATGATCGTTAGGATCGTCCATGGGGATAGGAGACTCCCTAATCAGGTCA
>MU106784.1:8840-22761 GCA_012274485.2 Sinapis alba | reverse complement strand
GGTCCCATCAGTACATGAAAAATGACCCATGCGTACTGATAGGCTGATACGATCAGCCATTCGTACTTCCTGGAAGGACCAAGGACTGTCCAGACTGGCCCATCAGGCCATGAAAAATCGACGCAGATGTACTGATAGGCTGATATGATCAGCCTTAACAGTACTGAATGGAAGGATTTAACTCAACGGACCATGGACTGTCCAAACTGGTCCCATCAGTACATGAAAAATGACCCATACGTACAAATAGGCTGATACGATCAGCCATCCGTACTGCCTGGATGAACCAAGTACTGTCCAGCCTGGTTCATCAGGCCATGAAAAATCGACCCATACATACTGATAGGCTGAAATGATCAGCCTTAGCCAAACTGACTGGAAGGATTTAACTCTACGGACCTTGGACTGTCTAGACTGGTCCCATCAGTACATGAAAAAGACCCATACGTACTGATAGGCTGATACAATCAGCCATTCATTTTGCCTGGAAGGGCCAAGGACTGTCCAGCCTGATCCATCAGGCCATGAAAAATCAACCCATACGTATTGATAGGCTGAAATGATCAGCTTTTTCCAAACTGAAGGAAAAGATTTAATTCAATGGACCATTGACTTTTCGGACTGGTCCCAACAATACATGAAAAATGACCCATACGTACTGATAGGCTGGTACGATCAGCCATTCGTACTGCCTGGAAGGACCAAGGACTGTCCAGACTGGTCCATCAGGCCATGAAAAATCGACCCATACGTACTGATAGGCTGAAATGATCAGCCTTATCCAAAATGAATGGAAGGATTTAACTCAACGGAACATGGACTGTCCGGACTGGTCCCATCAGTACATGAAAAATGACCCATGCGTACTGATAGGATGGTACGATCAGCCATCCGTACTGCCTGGAAGGACCAAGGACTGTCCAGACTGGTCCATCACGCCAGGAAAATTCAACGCAGATGTACTGATAGGCTGATAAGATCAGCCTTAACTGTACTGAATGGAAGGATTTAACTCAACGGACCATGGACTGTCAAAACTGGTGCCATCAGCACTAGAAAAATGACCCATACGTATAGATAGGCTGATATGATCAGCCATCTGTACTGGTGGGATGGACCAAGTACTGTCCAGCCTGGTCCATCAGGCCATGAAAATTCGACCCATACGTACTGATAGGATGATATGATCATCCTTAACCTCACTGAATGGAAGGATTTAACTCAACGTACCATGGACTGTCCGGACTGCTACCAACAGTACATGTAAAATGACCCATACGTATTGATAGGTTGGTACGATCACGCATCCGTACTGCCTGGAAGGACCAAGGACTGTCTAGACTGGTCCACCAGGCCATGAAAATCGACCCATACGTACTGATAGGCTGAAATGATCAGCCTTATACAAACTGAATGGAAGGATTTAGTTCAACGGACCATTGACTATCCGGACTGGTCCCATCAGTACATGAAAAATGACCCATACGTACTGATAGGCTGATACGATCAGCCATATGTACGGCCTGGAAGGACCAAGGACTGTCCAGACTGGTCCATCATGCCATGAAAAATCGACACATGAGTACTGATAGGCTGAAATGATCAGCCTTATACAAACTGAATGGAAGGATTTAACTTAACGGACCATGGACTGTCCGGACTGGTCCCATCAGTACATGAATAATTTCCCATACGTACAGATAGGCTGATACGATCAGCCATTTGTACTGCATGGAAGGACCAAAGACTGTCCAGACTGGTCCATCAGGCCATGAAAAATCGACCCATACGTACTGATAGGCTTAAATGATCAGCCTTATCCAAACTGAATGGAAGGATTTAACTCAATGGACCATGGACTGTCCAGACTGGTCCCATCAATACATGAAAAATGACCCATACATACTAATGCTGGTACGATCAGCCATGCGTACTGCTTGGAAGGACCCAGGACTGTCCAGACTGGTCCATCAGGCCATGAAAAATTGATCCATACGTACTGATAGGCTGAAATGATCAGCCTTATCAAAACTGAATGGAAGGATTTAACTCAACGAACCATGGACTGTCCGGACTGGTCCCATCGGTACATGAAAAATGACCTATACGTACTGATAGGCTGATACGATCAGCCATTCGTACTTCCTTGAAGGACCAAGGACTGTCCAGACTGGTCCATCAGGCCATGAAAAATCGACGCAGATGTACTGATAGGCTGATATGCGTTATCAGCCTATCAGCCTTAACCGTACTGAATGATCAGCCTTAACTGTACTGAATGAACTTAACGGACCATGGACTGTCCAAACTGGTCCCATCAGTACAGGAAAAATGACCCATACGTACAGATAGGCTGATACGATCAGCCATCCGTACTGCCTGGATGGACCAAGGACTCTCCAGACTGGTCCATCAGGCCATGAAAAATCGACCTATACGTACTGATAGGCTGAAATGATCAGCCTTATCAAAACTGAATGGAAGGATTTAACTCAACGGACCATGGACTGTCCAAACTGGTCCCATCAGTACATGAAAAATGACCCCTACGTACATATAAGCTGATACGATCAGCCATCCGTACTGCCTGGATGGTTTAAGTACTGTCCAGCCTGGTCCACCAGGCCATGAAAAATCGACCCATACGTACTGATAGGCTGAAATGATCAGCTTTTTTTAAACTGAACGAATGGATTTAACTCAATGGACCATTGACTGAAATGATCAGCTTTTTCCAAAACTGTCTGGAATGGTCCCATCAGTACATGAAAAATCACCCATACGTACTGATAGGCTGATACTATCAGCCATTCATACTGCCTGGAAGGACCAAAGACTGTCCAGCCTGGTCGATCAGGCCATGAAAAATCGACCCATATGTAATGATAGGCTGATATAATCAGCCTTAACCTCATTGAATGGAAGGATTTAACTCATCGGACCATGGACTGTCTGGAATGGTCCCATCAGTACATGAAGAATCACCGATACGTACTGATAGGCTGATACAATCAGCCATTCATACTGCCTGGAAGGACCAAAGACTTTCCAGCCTGGTCCATCAGGCCATGAAAAATCGACCCGTACGTAATGATAGGCTGATATAATCAGCCTTAAACTCATCAGACCGTGGACTGTCTGGAATGGTCCCATCAGTACATGAAAAATCACCCATACGTACTGAAAGGCTAATACAATCAGCAATTCATACTGCCTGGAAGGACCAAAGGCTTTCCAGCCTGGTCCATCAGGCCATGAAAAATCGATCCATACGTAATGATAGGCTAATATTATCAGACTTAACCTCATTGAATGGAAAGATTTAACTCATTGGACCATGGACTGTCCGGACTGGTCCCAATAGTACATGAAAAATGACGTATATGTACTAATAGGCGGGTACGATTAGCCATCTGTACTGCCTGGAAGGACCAAGGACTGTCCAGGCTGGTCCATCAGGCGATGAAAAATCGACCCATACGTACTGATAGGCTGAAATGATCAGCTTTTTCCAAACTGAAGGANTACTCATTGGACCATGGACTGTCCGGACTGGTCCCAATAGTACATGAAAAATGACGTATATGTACTAATAGGCGGGTACGATTAGCCATCTGTACTGCCTGGAAGGACCAAGGACTGTCCAGGCTGGTCCATCAGGCGATGAAAAATCGACCCATACGTACTGATAGGCTGAAATGATCAGCTTTTTCCAAACTGAAGGAATGGATTTAACTCAGTGGACCATTGACTGTTCGGACTGGTCCCATTAATACATGAAAAATGACCCATATGTACTGATAGGCTGGTACGATCAGCCATTCATACTGCCTGGAAGGACCAAGGACTGTCCTGCCTGGTCCATCAGGCCATGAAAAATCGACCCATACGTACTGATAGGCTGAAATGATCAGCCTTATCCAAACTAAATGGAAGGATTTAACTCAAAGAAACATGGACTGTCCGGACTGGTCCCATCAGTACATGAAAAATGACCCATACATACTGATAGGCTGGTACGATCAGCCATCCGTTCTGCCTGGAAGGACCAAGGACTGTCCAGACTGGTCCATCAGGTCATGAAAAATCGACGCAAATGTACTGATAGGCTGACATGATCATCCTTAACCGTACTGAATGGAATGATTTAACTCAACGGACCATGGACTGTCCAAACTTGTCCCATCAGTACGAGAAAAATGACCCATACGTACTGACAGGCTGATACGATCAGCCATTTGTACTTCCTGGATCGACAAAGGATGGTCCAGACTGATCCATCAGGCCATGAAAAATCGACCCATACATACTGATAGGCTGAAATGATCAGCCTTAGCCAAACTGACTGGAAGGATTTAACTCAACGGACCTTGGACTGTCTAGACTGGTCCCATCAGTACATGAAAAAGACCCATACGTACTGATAGGCTGATACAATCAGCCATTCATACTGCCTGGAAGGGCCAAGGACTGTCCAGCCTGATCCATCAGGCCATGAAAAATCAACCCATACGTATCGATAGGCTGAAATGATCAGCTTTTTCCAAACTGAATGAAAAGATTTAACTCAATGGACCATTAACTGTCCGGACTGGTCCCATCAGTACATGATAAATGACCTATACGTACTGATAGGCTGATATGATCAGCCATTCATACTTCCTTGAAGGACCAAGGACTGTCCAGACTGGTCCATCAGGCCATGAAAAATCGACGCAGATGTACTGATAGGCTGATATGCCTTATCAGCCTATCAGCCTTAACCGTACTGAATGATCAGCCTTAACTGTACTGAATGAACTTAACGGACCATGGACTGTCCAAACTGGTCATATCAGTACATGAAAAATGACCCATACGTACAGATAGGCTGATACGATCAGCCATCCGTACTGCCTGGATGGACCAAGGACTGTCCAGACTGGTCCATCAGGCCATGAAAAATCGACCTATACGTACTGATAGGCTGAAATGATCAGCCTTATCAAAACTGAATGGAAGGATTTAACTCAACGGACCATGGACTGTCCAAACTGGTCCCATCAGTACATGAAAAATGACCCATACGTACAGATAAGCTGATACGATCAGCCATCCGTACTGCCTGGATGGTTCAAGTACTGTCCAGCCTGGTCCACCAGGCCATGAAAAATCGACCCATACGTACTGATAGGCTGAAATGATCAGCTTTTTCCAAATTGAAGGAATGGATTTAACTCAATGGACCATTGACTGAAATGATCAGCTTTTTCCGAAACTGTCTGGAATGGTCCCATCAGTACATGAAAAATCACCCATACGTACTGATAGGCTGATACAATCAGCCATTCATACTGCCTGGAAGGACCAAAGACTGTCCAGCCTGGTCGATCAGGCCATGGAAAATCGACCCATATGTAATGATAGGCTGATATAATCAGCCTTAACCTCATTGAATGGAAGGATTTAACTCATCGGACCATGGACTGTCTGGAATGGTCCCATCAGTACATGAAAAATCACCGATACGTACTGATAGGCTGATACAATCAGCCATTCATACTGCCTGGAAGGACCAAAGACTTTCCAGCCTGGTCCATCAGGCCATGAAAAATCGACCCATACGTAATGATAGGCTGATATAATCAGCCTCAAACTTATCGGACTTAGGACTGTCTGGAATGGTCCCATCAGTACATGAAAAACCACCCATACGTACTGAAAGGCTAATACAATCAGCCATTCATACTGCCTGGAAGGACCAAAGGCTTTCCAGCCTGGTCAATCAGGCCATGAAAAATCGACCCATACGTAATGATAGGCTAATATGATCAGACTTAACCTCATTGAATGGAAAGATTTAACTCATTGGACCATGGACTGTCCGTACTGGTCCCAATAGTACATGAAAAATGACGTATATGTACTAATAGGCGGGTACGATTAGCCATCTGTACTGCCTGGAAGGACCAAGGACTGTCCAGGCTGGTCCATCAGGCGATGAAAAGTCGACCCATACGTACTGATAGGTTGAAATGAACAGCTTTTTCCAAACTGAAGGAATGGATTTAATTCAGTGGACCATTGACTGTTCGGACTGGTCCCATTAATACATGAAAAATGACCCATATGTACAGATAGGCTGGTACGATCAGCCATTCATACTGCCTGGAAGGACCAAGGACTGTCCTGCCTGGTCCATCAGGCCATGAAAAACCGACCCATACGTACTGATAGGCTGAAATGATCAGCCTTATCCAAACTAAATGGAAAGATTTAACTCAAAGAAACATGGACTGTCCGGACTGGTCCCATCAGTACATGAAAAATGACCCATACATACTGATAGGCTGGTACGATCAGCCATCCGTTCTGCCTGGAAGGACGAAGGACTGTCCAGACTGGTCCATCATGTCATGAAAAATCGACGCAAATGTACTGATAGGCTGACATGATCATCCTTAACCGTACTGAATGGAATGATTTAACTCAACGGACCATGGACTGTCTAAACTTGTCCCATCAGTACGAGAAAAATGACCCATACGTACTGACAGGCTGATACGATCAGCCATTTGTACTTCCTGGATCGACAAAGGATGGTCCAGACTGATCCATCAGGCCTTTAAAAATTGACCCATACGTAGTGATAGGCTGATACGGTCAGCCATCTGTACTGCCTGGAAGGACCAAGGACTGTCCAGACTGGTCCATCAGGCCATGAAAAATCGACACTGACGTACTGATAAGCCGAAATGATCAGCCTTACCCAAACTGAATGGAAGGATTTAACTCAATGGACCAGGGACTGTCCGGACTTGTCCCATCAATACATGAAAAATGACCCATACAAACTGATAGGCAGGTACGATCAGCCATTCATACTGCCTAGAAGGACCAAGGACTGTCCATACTGGTTCATCATGCCATGAAAAATCGACACATGCGTACATATAGGCTGAAATGATTATCCTTATCCAAACTGAATGGAAGTATTTAACTTAACGGACCATGGACTGTCCGGACTGGCCCCATCAGTACATGAATAATGACCCATACGTACATATAGACTGTTACGATCAGCCATTCGTACTTCCTGGAATGACCAAGGACTGTCCAGACTGGTCCATCAGGGGATGAAAAATCGACCCATACGTAATGATAGGCTTAAATGATCAGCCTTATCCAAACTGAATGGAAGGATTTAAGTCAATGGACCATGGACTGTCCGGACTGGTCCCATCAATACATGAAAAATGACCCATACGTACTGATAGGCTGGTACGATCAGCCATGCGTACTGCCTGGAAGGACCAAGGACTGTCCAAAACTGGTCCATTAGGCCATGAAAAATCGACCCATACGTACTGATAGGCTGAAATGATCAGCCTTATCCAAACTGAATGGAAGTATTTAACTCAACGGACCATGGACTGTCCGGACTGGTCCCATCAGTTCATGAAAAATGGCCCATGCGTACTGATAGGCTGATACAAGCAGCCATTCATACTTCCTAGAAGGACCAAGGACTGTCCAGCCTGGTCCATCAGGCCATGAAAAATCGACCCATACGTACTGATAGGCTGAAATGATCACCCTTATCCAAACTGAATGGAAGGATTTAACTCAACGGACCATGGACTGTCTGGAATGGTCCCATCAGTACATGAAAAATCACCCATACGTACTGATAGGCTGATAAAATCAGCCCTTTATACTGCTTGGAAGGACCAAAGACTTTCCAGCCTGGTCCATCAGGCCATGAAAAATCGACCCATACGTAATGATAGGCTGATATAGTCAGCCTTAACCTGATTGAATGGAAGGATTTAACTCATCGGACCATGGACTGTCCAGACTAGTCCCAACAGTACATGAAAAATGACACATACATACTGATAGGCTTTTACGATCAGCCATCTGTACTGCCTGCAAGGACCAAGGACTGTCTAGACTGGTCCATCAGGCCATGAAAAATCGACCCATAAGTACTGATAGGCTGAAATGATCATCCTTATCCAAACTGAATGGAAGGATTTAACTTAACGGACCATGGACTGTCCGGACTGGTCCCATCAGTACATAAATAATGACCCATACGTACAGATAGGCTGGTACGATGAGCCATTCGTACTGTCTGGAATGACCAAGGACTGTCTAGACTGGTCCATCAGGCCATGAAAAATCAACCCATACGTACTGATAGGCTGAAATGATCAGCTTTTTCCAAACTGAAGGAAAGGATTTAACTCAATGGACCATTGACTGTCCGGACTGGTCCCATCAATACATGAAAAATGACCCATACGTACTAATAGGCTGGTACGATCAGCCATGCGTACTGCCTGGGAGGACCAAGGACTGTCCAAAACTGGTCCATCAGGCCATGAAAAATCGACCCATACATACTGATAGGCTGAAATGATCAGCCTTATCCAAACTGAATGGAAGTATTTAACTCAACGGACCGTGGACTGTCCGGACTGGTCCCATCAGTACATGAAAAATGACCCATGCGTACTGATAGGCTGATAGGAGCAGCCATTCATACTTCCTAGAAGGACCAAGGACTGTCCAGCCTGGTCCATCAGGCCATGAAAAATCGACCCATACGTACTGATAGGCTGATACAATCAGCCATTGATACTGCCTGGAAGGA
The DNA here is from genome assembly GCA_012274485.2 of Sinapis alba. Lineage (NCBI taxonomy): Eukaryota > Viridiplantae > Streptophyta > Magnoliopsida > Brassicales > Brassicaceae > Sinapis > Sinapis alba. Next base: position 14,123 of record MU106784.1, on the reverse strand, counting down.
CCAAAGACTTTCCAGCCTGGTCCACCAGGCCATGAAAAATCGACCCATACGTAATGATATGCTGATATAATACGCCTTAACCTCATTGAACGGAAGGAGTTAACTCATCGGACCATGGACTGTCCAGACTAGTCCCAACAGTACATGAAAAATGCGCATACAAACTGATAGGCTTTTACGATCAGCCATCTGTACTGCCTGGAAGGACCAAGGACTGATCAGACTGGTCCATCAGGCCATGAAAAATCGACCCATACGTACTGATAGGCTGAAATGATCAGCTTTTTTCAAACTGAAGGAAAAGATTTACAATGGACCATTGACTGTTCGGACTGGTCCCATCAATACATGAAAAATGACCCATACATACTGATAGGCTGGTACGATCAGCCATCCATACTGCCTGGAAGGACTAAGGACTGTCCAGACTGGTCCATCAGGCGATGAAAAATCGACCCATACGTAATGATAGGCTTAAATGATCAGCCTTAACCGTACTGAATGGAAGGATTTAACTCAACGGACCATGGACTGTCGGGACTGGTCCCAACAATACATTAAAAATGACCCATACGTACATATAGGCTGGTATGATCATCCATCCGTACTGCCTGGAAGGACCAAGGACTATCCAGACTGGTCCATCAGGCCATGAAAAATCAACCCATGCGTACTGATAGGCTGAAATGATAAGCCTTATCGAAACTGAATGGAAGGATTTAACTCAACGGACCATGGACTGTCAGGACTGGTCCCATCAGTACATGAAAAATGACCCATACGTACTGATAGGCTGATACAATCATCCATCCGTACTGCCTGGAAGGACAAAGGACTGTCCAAACTGGTCCATCAGGCCATGAAAAATTGACTCATATGTACTGATAGGCTGATATGATCAGCCTTAACCGTACTGAATGGAAGGATTTAACTCAACGGACCATGGACTGTCGGGACTTGTCCCAACAATACATTAAAAATGACCCATACGTATATATAGGCTGGTACGATCATCCATCCGTACTGCCTGGAAGGACCAAGGACTGTCCAGACTGGTCCATCAGGCCATGAAAAATCGACCCATACGTACTGATAGGCTGAAATGATAAGCCTTATCGAAACTGAATGGAAGGATTTAAGTCAACGGACCATGGACTGTCAGGACTGTTCCCATCAGTACATGAAAAATGACCCATATTTACTGATAGGCTGATACGATCAGCCATCCGTACTGCCTGGAAGGACAAAGGACTGTGCAAACTGGTCCATCATGCCATGAAAAATTGACTCATACGTACTGATAGCTTAATATGATCAGCCTTAACCGTACTGAATTGAAGGATTTAACTCAACAGACCATGGAATGTCCGGACTGGTCCCAACAATACATTAAAAATGACCCATACTTACATATAGGCTGGTACGATCAGCCATCCGTACTGCCAGGAAGGACCAAGGACTGTCCAGACTGGTCCATCAGGCCATGAAAAATCGACCCATACATACTAATAGGCTAATATGATCAGCCTTAACCATACTGAATGGAAGGACTTAATTCAGCGAACCATGGACTGTCCGGACTGGTCACAAAAGTACATTAATAATGACCCATATGTATTGATAGGCTGGTACGATCAGCCATCCGTAACTGAATGGAAGGATTTAACTCAATGGACCAGGGACTGTCCGGACTTGTCCCATCAATACATGAAAAATGACCCATACGAACTGATAGGCTGGTACGATCAGCCATTCATACTGCCTAGAAGGACCAAGGACTGTCCATACTGGTTCATCATGCCATGAAAAATCGACACATGCGTACATATAGGCTGAAATGATCATCCTTATCCAAACTGAATGGAAGTATTTAACTTAACGGACCATGGACTGTCCGGACTGGCCCCATCAGTACATGAATAATGACCCATACGTACATATAGACTGGTATGATCAACCATTCGTACTGCCTGGAATGACCAAGGACTGTCCAGACTGGTCCATCAGGCGATGAAAAATCGACCCATACGTAATGATAGGCTTAAATGATCAGCCTTATCCAAACTGAATGGAAGGATTTAACTCAATGGACCATGGACTGTCTGGACTGGTCCCATCAATACATGAAAAATGACCCATACGTACTAATAGGCTGGTACGATCAGCCATGCGTACTGCCTGGAAGGACCAAGGACTGTCCAGACTGGTCCATCAGGCCATGAAAAATCGACCCATACATACTGATAGGCTGAAATGATCAGCCTTAGCCAAACTGAATGGAAGGATTTAACTCAACGGACCATGGACTGTCCAGACTGGTCCCATCAGTACAAGAAAATTGACCCATATATACTGATAGGCTGACACGATCACCCATCCGTACTGCCTGGATGGACCAAGTACTGTCCAGCCTGGTCCATCAGGCCATGAAAAATCGACCCATACGTACTGATAGGCTGAAATGATCAGCCTTATCTAAACTGAATGGAAGGATTTAACTCAACAGACCATGGACTGTCCGGACTGGTCCCAACAGTACATGAAAAATGACCCATATGTACTGATAGGCTGGTACGATCAGCCATCTTTACTGCCTGGAAGGACCAAGGATTGTCCAGACTGGTCCATCAGGCCATGAAAAATCGACCAATACGTACTGATAGGCTGAAATGATCAGCCTTATACAAACTGAATGGAAGGATTTAACTCAACGGACCATGGACTGTCTGAAATGGTCCGGTCAGTACATAAAAAATCACCCATACGTACTGATAGGCTGATACTATCAGCCATTCATACTTCCTGGAAGGACCAGAGACTTTCCAGCCTGGTCCATCAGGCCATGAAAAATCGACCCATATGTAATGATAGGCTGATATAATCAGCCTTAACCTCATTGAACGGAAGGATTTAACTCATCAGACCATGGACGGTCCAGGCTAGTCCCAACAGTACATGAAAAATGACGCATACATACTGATAGGCTTTTACGATCAGCCATCTGTACTGCCTGGAAGGACAAAGGAATGCCCAGACTGGTCCATCAGGCCATGAAAAATCGACCCATACGTACTGATAGGCTGAAATGATCAGCTTTTTTCAAACTGAAGGAAAAGATTTACAATGGACCATTGACTGTTCGGACTGGTCCCATCAATACATGAAAAATGACCCATACATACTGATAGGCTGGTACGATCAGCCATTCGTACTACCTGGAAGGACCAAGGACTGTCCAGACTGGTCCATCAGGCCATGAAAAATCGACGCAGATGTACTGATAGGCTGATATGATCAGCCTTAACCGTACTAAATGGAAGGATTTAACTCAATGGAACATGGACTGTACGGACTGGTCCCATCAGTACATGAAAAATGACCCATACGTACTGATAGGCGGGTACGATCAGCCATCCGTACTGCCTGGAAGGACCAAGGACTGTCTAGACTGGTCCATCAGGCCATGAAAAATCAACGCAGATGTACTAATAGGCTGATATGATCAGCCTTAACCGTACTGAATGGAAGGATTTAACTCAACGGACCATGGACTGTCCAAACTGGTTCCATCAGTACAAGAAAAATAACCCATACGTACAGATAGGCTGATATGATCAGCCATCAGTACTGCCGGGAAGGACCAAGTACTGTCCAGCCTAGTCAATCAGGCCATGAAAAATCAACCCATACGTAATGATAGGCTGATATGATCAGCCTTAACCTCACTGAATGGAAGGATTTAACTCAACAGACCATGGACTGTCCGGAATGGTCCCAACAGTACATGTAAAATGACCCATACGTATTGATTGGCTTGTACGATCAGCCATCTGTACTGCCTGGAAGGACCAAGGACTGTCTAGACTGGTCCATCAGGCCATGAAATCGACCCATACATACTGATAGGCTGAAATGATCAGCCTTAACCAAACTGAATGGAAGTATTTAACTCAACGGACCATGGACTGTCCGGACTGGTCCCATCAGTACATGAAAAATGACCCATGCATACTGATAGGCTGATACGAGCAGCCATTCATACTTCCTAGAAGGACCAAGGACTGTCCAGCCTGGTCCATCAGGCCATGAAAAATCGACCCATACATAATGATAGGCTTAAATGATCAGCCTTATCCAAACTGAATGGAAGTATTTAACTCAACGGACCATGGACTGTCCGGACTGGTCCCATCAGTACATGAAAAATGACCCATGCGTACTGATAGGCTGATACGAGCAACCATTCATACTTCCTAGAAGGACCAAGGACTGTCCAGCCTGGTCCATCAGGGCAAGAAAAATCGACCCATCCGTACTTATAGGCTGAAATGATCAGCCTTATCCAAACTGAATGGAAGGATTTAACTCAACGAACCATGGACTGTCTGAAATGGTCCGGTCAGTACATAAAAAATCACCCATACGTACTGATAGGCTGATACAATCAGCCATTCATACTTCTTGGAAGGACCAGAGACTTTCCAGCCTGGTCCATCAGGCCATGAAAAATCGACCCATATGTAATGATAGGCTGATATAATCAGCCTTAACCTCATTGAACGGAAGGATTTAACTCATCAGACCATGGACTGTCCAGACTAGTCCCAACAGTACATGAAAAATGACGCATACATACTGATAGGCTTTTACGATCAGCCATCTGTACTGCCTGGAAGGACCAAGGAATGCCCAGACTGGTCCATCAGGCCATGAAAAATCGACCCATACGTACTGATAGGCTGAAATGATCAGCTTTTTTCAAACTGAAGGAAAAGATTTACAATGGACCATTGACTGTTCGGACTTGTCCCATCAATACATGAAAAATGACCCATACATACTGATAGGCTGGTACGATCAGCCATTCGTACTAACTGGAAGGACCAAGGACTGTCCAGACTGGTCCATCGGGCCATGAAAAATCGACCCATACGTACTGATAGGCTGAAATGATCAGCCTTATCTAAACAGAATGGAAGGATTTAACTCAATGGAACATGGACTGTACGGACTGGTCCCATCAGTACATGAAAAATGACCCATACGTACTGATAGGCGGGTACGATCAGCCATCCATACTGCCTGGAAGGACCAAGGACTGTCCAGACTGGTCCATCAGGCCATGAAAAATCGACGCAGATGTACTGATAGGCTGATATGATCAGCCTTAACCGTACTAAATGGAAGGATTTAACTCAATGGAACATGGACTGTACGGACTGGTCCCATCAGTACATGAAAAATGACCCATACGTACTGATAGGCGGGTACGATCAGCCATCC
>MU106783.1:74805-86640 GCA_012274485.2 Sinapis alba | reverse complement strand
GAAATGTTGTGTTACTCACAAGGATTGATACGAATGGAGACACTCTCCGTGAATGAGGTGTTGGACATTCAGGTGAAGTGATCTCAGGTTTGATAGTGTTTTTCCACTTGGAGATTTTTACACGAGTAATCAGTGCTTTCAAACCAACAACCCACACTTCTGCTTCGTCCTTGTCTTTACATATCTGCGCATCAAACAAGGTCATGAAGATCAATCTTATGCTGCTATTTTTCTCATCAAGATTGTTCAAAAGAAAACTCACTAAATCCAAGGATCTGTCAGGACATATGAGTGAAAAGGACTGATACTCTTTCTCCGGTCGTGGATATCTCTTAAATGTAGCCTGAAACAAACTTTAACCATTGAGTCTAGGATGGGGTAAGAAAAAAAACAGAGACCATCTTACTAAGGTGGTATAGCTGAAATGGAATAAAAGCTAGCTTTTATCAAAAGTAAGTGTACTTGTTTACATGAATATTGCATTGAGAAAACTAACCGTGCGTTGTCCAGGAACAATCCTGAGGACTTGACTAAGCTTAATCTGCTTCTCTTCTTTGCCAGAGTACCATACTAATGTTGACTCGTCCTAGGATAATATATTCACATGTAGTAAGTTTAAATTAAAGAGAAAGAAGAATATACAAGAAGTTGTTTCTCAGATGTTATGTCGTCCAAGAAAATCTTACACTTGTGAGCTGGAATGGACAGAACTTAGGCTTTCCTCTACGACCGTATTTCAGCAAGTACGAACCTTTCTTAAGTGACGTAATGGCCTGTCGGATTAGGTCAAAAGAATCATTTTTCAATGGCTTATACAGAGGAAAACAGGTTGATAGATAATAAAAAAAAAAGCACATCTTAAGGGCATCATTCTCTCTGGTATCTTAACGATTTGACATTTTTTTATTTTTTTACATTTTCGACTAAGAGACGGTTCTTAAATCTTTTATTTAAGAAACGGTTCTTAGCTTTTCTTAGTTTTTTAACTAAGAAAAGCTAAGAACCGTCATTTATCTGAAGCTCAGAACTCCGGTTAAGAGACTGAGGATAATGATGATGTAATGTCTGTTGAACAACAAAAGATTAAGGGAAACAGGTTCTTGTAATGAAGCTCTAAGAATATAGTTTACCTGTTCGACGTCTCTCTCAGCCATTGCAACGTAAAATAACTAGTTCCCTTTCGGAACATTCTCCAGCAAATCGTTAAGCATCACTCGAATCTCATTTGATTGCATGAAGACGAGTCCCTATCTAACCCATGCATGGTAGTTACCAATACGTAAGCTTCCGTCGAAAAAATTGAAATATTTTTTCATAAAAAGGAATCCAAAACTCTCAAGTCCAAAATGTATATTAACCAGAATATCAAAATCCAACTCCTAGAGATATACGGATAATTATACTCCACATATTCTTCACCAGACCGAAGAACCCTAGCTAGCTATATATATATATATAGCTTCTTCAAAAATAATGTTACAATGCCAAGTCTCTTGATGAGGAAGCAATCCTCGATAAAGAATCTTGGATCAACGTCGAGGTTGAACGCCGGCGAGAGGAGGATGGAGGGAGAATTCGAGAGGCTCTTGGTGATTTGAGAATCTACGCCTCTGGTTAATTTGCTCTCGTATCAAAACCTTTTCTTTCTTTTTTTTCTTTCTTGAATTTTTAATTTTTTTAATTTTTATCTGATTTTATTTGTTTCGTCTTTAGAGAGAGATAGAGGCATTGCCTGCCTAACTGTAGCCTCTTCTCTCCTTTGGAAGCTTGAGCGAATGTATTAACTAAAACTTTCCGTCTCGTTTGAATTTTTCATAAGCTTTTACATTATGCCATGTCAGCAATTAAAGACAAAACTCCCATATTTTAAAGCGGGCCCATTTTGACTAAAGCCTCTCCCACCCGTTAAAGATCGGACAAAGTTGGGCCCCACGAGATTGACTTTAAGTAATGGGGACACTTTAGGGGTGAATTATTTTCTGTTCTTTCCATACGAGTAAGCATGCAATGAGGAATTAGTTAGGATCCGTTTGTCACTGGTTCAATTATTTTAAAAAATCATTGTAAATAAATAAGTAAATTATTTTATTTTTTTGCCAACAAATAAATTGTATTAATATTGATTCACAACAAAAATAGCAATATTAAATGGTTGTGATAATTGTTTTTTACCAATTGAGATGCTAAAATAATACTCCTATCACTTTAACTTTAAGTGATGTTTAAGAATTTTTATTTTGTTTCATAATGTTCTCACAAATCCAAAAAAAATATTAATGTCATTTGAAATTTATAACCAAGTATAAAATATTATATATTTTTTATTGGTTAAACTAATGTTATTATATGTTACCAAGATAAATTGTATTAAATTTTATATTTTCTTAATCTTTGTGAAAAAACCTTAAAACCCTCTTAATATATATATACAGATGGAGTACTAAGGTTAGATATTACATTTTGATGCTTTTATATTTTGTAATGAGGACTGGTAGACATGATATGATTTTTCTTTCTCACTGTTTTTTGTCACAGATACAAATGAAAAAATCATAAAAAATTCAATCTCTCTAGTTTCAGTTTTGTGTGTGTATACCAGCCCATTGTTCAGATGATTTGGAAGAAGAAGATATGAAAAGAACAAACCTTAAAATAAATAAAGGATACAAGGCGCAGCCATCCTCCTTAACAAAACCAAACGGAAATCATTTCGTTTACACTTCACTATTTTACTTGAATGGAAGATATAAATTTGCAATTCATAAAATGCAAACATGTCACTTCTACATAAGGATGATACTTATACATAAAACCTGGCAATTATAAAAGCCATACATAAGACAATAGTCACACGTCTAGCTTACAACTGAATGTGACCAAACAAGTTGACGATAACAGTGATCGATCACACATTATAAAGATGGTAAACTTAGTACCTATAGTCATCATCAAAGGTCATGTAATCATTACTTCCTCCTCCTCTCCTCCCTCTTTCATAACTATCCTTCTGCATCCCAAAACAACATGTTCATTAAACATTTAAACATAATCAACCAATTAATACACATGTTTATATATGTAATAATGTTTTTGAAAATTTACCCTGACGATCATTCGCTCAAATGCGTCAGTGCCGTGTTTTTCCATGTATTTCTCAGCAGCAGTGAGGATGTCATCGTCGTCACGTTTGGGGAAGAAGTTCAATTTCTTCTGAGGGACATACCAAATATTGGTGGAAGCTCTTTGAGGATTCATGTAGAATGGTCTGATGAAATGTCTGTAGACATGTTCTGCTCCATTAAACTGTGGTAGCACAAGCCAGCATATCCCGATCAGCTTCAAGAACGGCCATATCGGAAACCTTTTCATGTATGTATTGTTATTGTATTATCAGAAAAGAACTTTTGATAATTAATGTGACAAAACTAGCATTAAAAATAGTGGTTACAAAGATAAGAATATCAACGTAATAAATAAAACTAACCAATCAAGAAGTTTGGAGAAAATGAGTTCGAAGAGGGAGATGATTGCGTAGAGAACCCAGTAGGTGAGCCATTGCTCGTCTTCTGCTAATGATTTTGTCTCTATGGCTTTCACTGATGCATATCTGTTAAGCATATTCAAATTTAATTTATTTTGTAATAAAAAAGTTAAATACTACAAGAGCATATGCCTAGTGCATTGGATTCTAAGTGGGTGTGTGTGGATATACGTGCATCTGAGAAAAAAAAATCATTTTCTTTAATATTTTATTGATAGTTTTAAATTTTCAAAGGTTTAGTTTTTTTTTTTTGCATTTTTCCCCTAAGAGTTTCCAATGTTCATATATATCTGAATGAAAGATTAACAGAACATACACAATTAAATGGAGGGATAGAGATTTCACTTACAGAGGATAGACGAGAGCAACCAATGGGCTGCAGAAGCAAAAACAAAGCAAGTTTCATCTCTCAAATAAAAATTATACACAAAAAATTACACTTCTAAATCAGTAAAATATCTAAAGAGGGTATCTCTTCCAACATCGGAATGAAGGGAGAACATAGACAATGTAGTTGAAACTCAGTAGATATAAAACTAAGGAAACAGGATAGGATCTAACTAATTAACAAGAAGAAGAAAAACAAGATAAGGATCTGTATAAAGATAAATAAAAGAGAAGGAAAAGAGAGATATACAGAGCAAGGACATCAAAGTTCTTGATGAGAACTTGAAGAACATTATCATCTCCAGAATTAGAAGGCATTATTACTACCCTCCAGTTTCTTAACACTTCTATTTTTTCTTCTCTTTCTCTCTATGTTAAAAAAAAAAACTAAAGTGGAGGCCAGGTCTTTACCTTGGACTATTATGACCTCTCCTTTCATTTTTTTTTTTTAACTTTGCAGATTAAAAAAAAGGATATTAAAGCATTTTCATCGCAAGGATCTATAAAAGTATGAGATAGTAATTAAAATATAAAAAGGAGAAAAAGAGAGAGAATGAAAATAGTTTTTCAAAAAGAGAATTTGAGAACATGCTTAGAAACTTTTTTTAATAGAAAAAAAAACACTTGGAAACTTTTCTGTCCTTTGAATTTTTATCATTGGAGAATCAAGGAATGTGAGATATAAGGTGAATCGTAGATGTAAATATTTTGCATGAGTGCATCCGAGCATTATTAGTTGGAGTCTCTTGCCTTGCCGAGAGTCTCTCACCAAAAGTAATATTTTTTTTAAAGGAGGAGTCTCTCGAAACTTGAGAGACTCATACAAAAGTCTATTCGTAAAGAGACTTTAGTATGAGTTTCGAGAGACTCCTCCTTTAAAAAATTATTACTTTTGGTGAGAGATTCCCGGTGAGAAACCATTGTTGGATAATTCCAAGCTTGTGGAAACTTAACATATTATTAGATGTTTAATATGTTAAGAGATAAACATGAAAAAGAAATCTAGAATAGGAAAAGGAAGTTTTCTATTAGATTAAGTTTATGTTTTCCATATCCCACATGTTAAAGGGAATTGTCTTTCATATAAATATAGGTCTAATGGAGAGGTGTTCCATAAGATCTAAGAGAGAGATCATAAGATCTAAGAGAGAGATCATAAGATCTAAGAGAAACATTGAAAGCTTTAGTTTTGAGTAGTTTCTAAAGCTAATAAGAAAAGTTGTTCTTATTTATTCTTTGTTTCTAGAGATTTGAATTGGTATCAGAGCTCCTCAGGTTGGAGACTCGATCTAAGCTTAAGTTGAAGCTAAGATCCTGGTGCTTGTGAACAAGAGATCGCGAAGGCAAGATGGCTGACACGACTAGGGGTCCACGCACGAAGGACTTTGGATCCGCATCCATCCAATGTCCTATGTTATCATCGACAAACTACACAGTTTGGTCGATGAGGATGAAGGTATTACTTCGTGTTCATGAGGTATGGGACACGATAGAACCGGGTTCGGATGATCAAAAGAAGAACGATGTTGTGATAGCTCTTTTGTTTCAATCCATCCCCGAGACTTTGATTCTCCAGGTGGGAGAACAAACCGCATCAAAGGATATCTGGAACGCCATCAAGTCACGACACCTAGGAGCTGATCGTGTAAGGGAGGCGAGACTTCAGACATTGATGACGGAGTTTGATAGGTTGAAGATGGATGATAACGATACCGTGGATGACTTTGCGNACAAGAGATCGCGAAGGCAAGATGGCTGACACGACTAGGGGTCCACGCACAAAGGACTTTGGATCCGCATCCATCCAATGTCCTATGTTATCATCGACAAACTACACAGTTTGGTCGATGAGGATGAAGGTGTTACTTCGTGTTCATGAGGTATGGGACACGATAGAACCGGGTTCGGATGATCAAAAGAAGAACGATGTTGCGATAGCTCTTTTGTTTCAATCCATCCCCGAGACTTTGATTCTCCAGGTGGGAGAACAAACCGCATCAAAGGATATCTGGAACGCCATCAAGTCACGACACCTAGGAGCTGATCGTGTAAGGGAGGCGAGACTTCAGACATTGATGACGGAGTTTGATAGGTTGAAGATGGATGATAACGATACCGTGGATGACTTTGCGGGCAAGATATCAGGTTTATCATCCAAAGCAGCCTCGTTGGGAGAAAACATAGAAGAATCCAAGATGGTTAAGAAGTTCTTGAAGGGTCTTCCAAGATACAAGTACATCCAGATCGTCGCATCACTTGAGCAAGTCTTAGACCTCAACTCTACGGGTTTCGAGGACATAGTTGGAAGGCTTAAGGCGTACGAGGAGCGTGTAGGAGAAGAAACTCAGAAAGAAGACCAAGGGAAGCTTATGTTTGCAAACAACGACCATCATAGTCAGAGGGGCTATGAAAACTTCCGAGGTAGAGGTAGAGGACGAAACGGTAGAGGTAGAGGTCGTGGTAGGTCACACAACCAAAATCATGTGTCACACACCGAAGACAGAAACTCGAAGAAAGATCGATCCAAGGTGATATGTTGGAGATGTGACAAGCCGGGTCACTATGCAACTGTCTGTCCCGAAAAGTCAGTGAAGAATCAAGAAACCAACCTAACCGAGACACAAGAGGCCGATGCACTCTATGTACATGAGGTGGTGTTCTTGAATGAAGATAAAGTGATTCCTAAGAATCTAGATATCAACAAAGGCGATACAAGTGTTTGGTATTTGGATAATGGAGCAAGTAATCACATGACAGGGAGCAAGGATTTCTTTTCGAGTTTGAATCTAAACACCAAAGGGAAGGTGAAGTTTGGTGATGGATCGTGTGTTGATATCGTTGGAAAAGGTGTAATTACTTTTGTGTGCAAGACCGGTGAGAAGAAGGCACTCAAAGACATCTATTATATACCCGACCTGAAGCATAACATATTGAGTCTTGGACAAGCAACAGAAAACGGATGTGAGGTTAACATGAAAGATGTCTACTTAACACTCACCGATTCGCGTGGAAGGTTGCTAGTACGTGTTAGAAGATCTCCAAACCGTCTCTACAAAACTCCTATGGAGATAAGCTACCCGGAATGTTTACATGTCAGAGATGAAGATGCTACATGGAGGTGGCATGCTCGACTAGGACATATAAGCAATGGAGTGATGAAGAACATGGTAAAGAAAGAGATGGTCATAGGAATGCCGAGTCTGTGTGGCACAATAGAAAGCGTGTGTGACGCATGTCTAGCAGGGAAACAGATTAGGTTTTCATTCCCGACCAAAACCATGTTTCGCGCGACAAAGCCATTAGAGTTATTGCATGGAGATTTGTGTGGACCGATCACACCACCAACGCCTGCAAATAATAAGTATGTTTTTGTCTTGATTGATGACTTCTCTAGGTATATGTGGATTATACTTATGAAAGAGAAGAGTGAGGCATTCGATCGATTCAAAAGGTTTAAGGAGAGTGTAGAGAAGCAAACCAGGTCAACCATTAAAACCTTTCGCACCGATAGAGGAGGAGAGTTTACCTCAGCTGAGTTTAATCTATTTTGTGAAGAGAATGGAGTGAATAGGCACCTAACCGCGCCTTACACACCTCAGCAAAACGGTGTTGTGGAGAGAAGAAACCGAACTTTAATGGGAATGACAAGAAGTATGCTGTGTTAAACTATATAATCTAATCTCTCCTTAATACATTTACATAAGTTAGCTATTACACAAAGAGTTGTAACTCTTCATGTTGTGTCTTTTAGTATGAAGAGTTGTGTCTCTTATACTTGCAATGATTCGATCTCTATATAAAGGTCAATCATAAGTTGTAAACAACATCACAAAAATCTCAATAATACAAAAGTATTTCCAGACAAGTTAAGAAAATTCGCAACTTGTGAAATAAGCCTGAAACGTCTATCTTATTCTTTATTTCGAATTCGTGTGTAACACACTGTGATCGTTGTGTAACACAAGCAGTTGATAAAAGATTAACATGGTATCAGAGCTTTACGTTTGAGAGGACGAAGAAGAAAGCACTAGTAAGAGAAACACCTTGCGTGAAGAAAAGGAGGCTAGAGGATTTTGGCATACGATTTATCGGAAAGACACGAAACGATGCAAAATCAAGTGATTCCCATATTCGATGGAGAGAAGTATGACTTCTGGAGCATTAAGATGTCAACCATCTTCAAAACCAGGAAGTTATGGTATGTGGTTGAAGAAGGCGTGGGAACCCCACCATCACAAGTGGATGAGACCCCTGAAACAGCAAGGGCAAGATCGCTTAGAGAAGAAGCGATGGCGAATGATACATTGGCTTTGCAAATCTTGCAAACTGCCGTATCTGATCATATCTTCTCAAGGATTGCAGCAGCATCAACATCCAAAGAGGCGTGGGATGCATTGAAGGCAGAGTATCAAGGCTCTCCTCAAGTTCGTTTGATTCGACTTCAAACGTTGCGAAGGGAGTACGAAAATCTGAAGATGTACGAGAATGAAGATATTAAGTTTTTCACAGATAAGTTGGTTGCTTTGGCAAGCCAATTAACTTATCATGGAGAACAAAAGACTGACGTACAACTCATACAAAAGATACTCATCTCTCTCCCAGCCAAGTTCGATAGCATAGTCAGTGTATTGGAGCAAACAAGCGATTTGACTTCAACAAAAATGGCAGAGTTGATCGGGATTTTGAAAGCTCATGAAGCAAGGTTGGCTGCAAGAGAAGAAAGCACAAGTGAAGGAGCATTTGATGCTCGTGTTAAACAGAGAAATTCTGGTTTCACACAAGACAACTCAAAGCGCCGTGGAGGCAAGAAGTGGTGTGGTTTCTGCAAGAAGAACAACCACACAGAGAGTGAGTGTCTGAGGAAACACAAGAAGGATGATCCTAAGAAGGATCACAGAAGTAACAAGGAGTGTTACAATTGTGGCAAGTTAGGCCACTTTGCAAGTCAGTGCTACTCAAAGAAAAAGGAGAAGGCACATGTAAGTCTTGAAGAAAAAGACTTGAATGAAGACCATATGTTGTTCAGTGCAAGTGAAGCAACAACAACGATAATGGAAGATGTCTGGTTAGTAGACAGTGGATGCACTAACCATATGACAAAGGAGGAGAATTACTTCTCATGTCTTGATAAGAGTATCAAGGTTCCGATAAAGATCGGAAATGGAAGCATAGTCATGACAGCCGGTAAAGGAGATATTACCGTCATGACTAATGATGGCAAGAGGACCATCAGGAATGTGTTCTTGGTTCCGGGTTTGGCGAAAAATTTGTTGAGTGTTCCACAAATTGTTTCAAGAGGATACCGGGTGAATTTCCAAGAGAAGAGATGCCTCATAGAGGATGCAAAAGGCAGGAGGATAATGAATATCCCAATGACTCACAAGAGCTACAGGATCAGGATGAGATCGGCTCAAGAAGAAGAAGCGATGAGCGCAAGTGAGCAAGACAAAATGGAGACATGGCACAAAAGACTTGGTCATGTAGGCAACAAAAGGTTGCAACAAATGCAAGACAAAGACTTGGTAAAGGGATTACCAAAGTTTAAAGTCAGGAAGGAAGCATGTGAGGCGTGTAGACTTGGAAAGCAATCACGCAAAAGCTTCCCAAAAGAATCTCAAACTAAGACAAGAGAAAAGCTTGAGATTGTGCATACTGATGTATGTGGGCCGATGCAACACCAATCTGTTGATGGAAGCCGATATTTTTTGCTATTTTTGGATGACTATACTCACATGTGTTGGGTATACTTCCTGAAGCAAAAATCAGAAACCTTCTCAATGTTCAAGAAGTTCAAAGCAATGGTGGAGAAGCAATCAGGTTGTACCATCAAGACATTGAGATCAGATGGAGGTGGTGAGTTCACTTCACAAGAATTCAACCGGTTTTGTGAAGAAGAAGGAATCAATAAGCAAGTTACCTTGCCTTATTCACCACAACAAAATGGAGTTGCGGAGCGTATGAATAGGTCCTTGGTGGAGATGGCTAGAACGATGTTGGCAGAACAAGACTTACCGCTCAAGTTATGGGCAGAGGCGGTATACACTGCTTCATATCTTCAAAACCGTCTACCATCAAAGGCAATAGAAGAGGATGTCACTCCCATAGAGAAGTGGTGTGGACACAAGCCAGATGTGTCACACATGAGAATGTTTGGTAGCATATGTTACATACATATCCCGGATCAAAAGAGGAGGAAGCTAGACGTCAAGGCAAAACGTGGAGTTTTTATTGGATATAGCAATCAATCCAAAGGCTATAGAGTTCTCATTTTGGAAAATGAGAAGATTGAAGTATCAAGAGATGTAGAATTTGAAGAAAACAAAAAGTGGGATTGGAAAAGGCAAGAAGAAGTCAAGAAGACATTTGAGTTGTCTATGGAAGACAATCAATCGCCTGTGGAGCAAACCGAAGGTATTTTCATCCCGGTGTTGTCTATGGAAGACAATCAATCACCTATGGATCAAACCGAAGGTACTTCCAGCCCTGTTTTCATTCAAAATATTCATGATACAAGTGATGAAGATGAAGAAGATTCTGAGCCACCAAGGAAGTTCAAATCCATGATTGAAATCATGGAAAAGGCACCAAGAGTTGAACTTGAAGAAGCGGCTCAAGCAATAGAGGCTTGTCTTCATGCACATGAAGAACCATACACTTATGATGAAGCGTGTGGTAAGAAGGAATGGAGAGAGGCAATGGATGAGGAAATAACCATGATTGAGAAGAACAAGACATGGGAACTAGTAGACAAGCCAGAAATGAAGAATGTGATAAGTGTCAAGTGGATCTACAAGATCAAAACCGATGCAAGCGGAAATCACATCAAGCATAAGGCTCAGCTAGTTGCAAGAGGATTCTCCCAAGAATATGGTGTTGACTACCTTGAGACGTTTGCCCCTGTCTCAAGACATGATACAATAAGAGCCATACTTGCATATGCGGCTCAGATGAAGTGGCGTTTGTATCAAATGGATGTAAAGTCAGCCTTTCTCAATGGGGAGCTAAAAGAAGAAGTGTATGTCACACAACCACCTGGGTATGTGACACAAAGAAAGGAACAAAAGGTGTTGAGGCTACACAAGGCTTTATATGGTTTAAAGCAAGCCCCAAGGGCATGGTATGGAAGGATAGACTCATACTTTCTTCAAAACGGCTTTGAGAGGAGTATGAATGATGCAGCCTTATACATTTTGAAGCAAGGAGGAGATGTGTTGATCGTGAGTTTATATGTGGATGATTTAATCATCACAGGAAGCAACATTGAGATCATCAACACATTCAAGGAGAATATGAAGAAAGAGTTCGAGATGATGGATCTTGGATTGTTGAACTACTTTCTTGGAATGGAAGTAATCCAAAAGGATGAAGGCATATTTCTTTCACAAGAAAAATATGCAAACAAACTTGTTGAAAAGTTTGGGATGCGAGGCAGTAAAAGTGTAAGCACTCCACTTACACCACAAAAGAAAGGATTTGAGGATGACAAAGAGTATGGAGATCCGACTAAGTATAGAAGCATAGTTGGAGGGCTTTTGTACTTGTGTGCAACAAGACCTGATGTGATGTGTGCAAGCGCCTATCTCTCAAGATACATGTCATCACCTCACATGAAGCATTACCAAGAAGCCAAAAGGGTGTTAAGATATGTCAAAGGAACATCAAGATTTGGAGTGCATTTTACAAGTGTGAAAGAACCAAGACTTGTAGGCTACTCAGACAGCGATTGGGGTGGTTCTAAGGAAGACAAGAAAAGCACTTCAGGTTATGTGTTTACCCTTGGTTCAGCTATGTTTTGTTGGCAATCAAGCAAGCAACAAACAGTGGCACAATCAACGGCTGAGGCGGAGTACATAGCCGTGTGTGCAGCAGCAAATCAAGCCGTGTGGTTACAAAGACTATTTGAAGAT
>MU106783.1:0-72518 GCA_012274485.2 Sinapis alba | reverse complement strand
GAGTTCATGGCGGCAACGGAAGCAGCGAAGCAAGCTATATGGATAAAGGACTTGTTGAGTGAGATACTAAGTGAAGAAGGCAAGAAGGTCATACTTAGGATCGACAACAAATCAGCCATTGCTCTAACAAAGAATCCAGTTTTCCATGGAAGGAGTAAGCATGTACTCAAGAAGTATCACTTCATTCGTGAGTGTGTGGAGAATGGGCAAATCGAAGTGGAGCATGTGCCGGGTGTAGAGCAGAAGGCCGACATCCTTACCAAGCCATTAGCAAGGATTAAGTTCAAGCAAATGAGGAGCTTAATTGGAGTTCAAGAAATTGATCTCCCTAATTCAAGTTGGAATTAAGGGGGTGAATGTTGGATAATTCCAAGCTTGTGGAAACTTAACATATTATTAGATGTTTAATATGTTAAGAGATAAACATGAAAATGAAATCTAGAATAGGAAAAGGAAGTTTTCTATTAGATTAAGTTTATGTTTTCCATATCCCACATGTTAAAGGGAATTGTCTTTCATATAAATATAGGTCTAATGGAGAGGTGTTCCATAAGATCTAAGAGAGAGATCATAAGATCTAAGAGAAACATTGAAAGCTTTAGTTTTGAGTAGTTTCTAAAGCTAATAAGAAAAGTTGTTCTTATTTATTCTTTGTTTCTAGAGATTTGAACCATCACTGCGGATACTCTAAACTCGCCCCTTTTCTCTGATCTTCAGCTAATAATGGGCCTATAAGAGCCAATTAATTGTATATAGCCCATATCAGTAAATGTGGATGGAGAAACTATAAGCATTATTGAAATTGGGCCTGAACAAAGATAATTAGATACACTAATTGAGTTATTTGTTTATTTTGTTCCGTATCATTGTCATACATGAAAAAGTTGAAAATGAATTGCCAATTTATGCGTAAGGATTAGTAACATTAACTAGTGTACGTTCCTTTAAAAAAAATTATGTAATCATTATTTGTTCTGCAAAAATGATAAAATGGTTATGGTGAAGACGACCAATGAATGGATTAGTGATTCTTGATTAAACAAAATAGAGAAGCAAGTGAGGGAATGATGATCATCTAATCTTTGCCAGATCAAAAACAAAGACGCCACATGAATACATACAGTCTTCCATACTTGAGTTTTTTCACATATACAACTACGTAGTCGTAGATCCAAATAACTCTATTTTAAGCATACATACTTTATGGACATTTTAATTTCTTTTGGACCTATTGGGTAACGCCAGATAACATCAACTACCGGTGCCCTTTCCTTTTTTCTGCAGATTTCTTTTTTTATATAAAATATATAGCCGACATAAAGACAATGATCGGTCATGACTCGTATCTTATTGTTTATCTCCAAAGTAGTACGTAAACAATAATCTACAAATATCAAAGGATTCATATGAGATCATCGGTGACTAACTGACTATATATTATTTTATTTTTATCAACGAGACATCTACTTTCGATCGCCTATTGCTATATTATTTTGATCAGATAGAATTACATTCCTCTAATAATGCTGGTTCTACAAAATTTTGATTTCGTTAAACTAACGTTTAATTTATTAAAAATACATATGGTTATACTCGGCAGGCCTATGATTTCAAGAAATGGTTCGCACCGATTTATAGAAGCTTCAAGAACAATTTTTTTTTATATAAACTATATACTATATTCAACATTTTTATATGATTTTAGAATTGCTAACCACCCTCCAATGCTCGTTAATATTTTTCATTTACATACAATGCAACGTAGGTCTATAAGATCGTTTCTCTATACATAACCATGCATGGTAAGACCGTATATAATAAGAAGTTAAGGGTATTATTATTTTCAGTCTTTTAATCAGATATATATATATATATATATATATATATATTTTCGGGTAAAAAACGATTTTTATATATTTTATTTAAAAGACTGTTTTTAATTTGTTTTAAGTAAACTAAGAATCTCGGTTAAAAGATAGAAGATAATGATTGTCTAATAACTAAAGAAGTGTAATAATATCCATACAGACCGACACAAGACGAAGGGATATAGTTATTAGGCATGTTGCATTATATACTTACGTATTATTTGTATAATGAAAATTCCCTGGTTAATTTTACATCATCAATGTATCCTGTCTGCACTATAGATATATAATCAATGTTTCATCCATCAACGAAAAAAAATAAGGAAAAAAGGATGAAGCTCGAATCTATAACCTTCAATTGTTTTAGTGACTTGCATGAGTATTGGGTTTGCACCGAGATCTACATATATCTTACTCAAATATATATTAAATTTCGTTCTAGACATTGTTTTCAGTATTTATTTGATCAACTTTCGGAAGAGAATGAAATATCTTTGATGAATGTTTTGGGTGTTCGAATTTCACAATCTTTGCATATAAAATACATTGTTATTTAGTGCTTGACCATTCACAAAGTAATGCATGCCTTACAAAAGCTAGAAATTTAATAAATTAAAGTATTAAATCCTGCACATATATACATATAGAAGACGACCTACTGGCATTAATGTGACACCATATCTAAATGCATCCTCTCGTGTACACACTTTTTCTGGAAAAAAAGATAGAAAAGAATCGAACTAAGTGCCATAACTCCACTCAACCATTCAAACCACTAAGCTACTAGAGAGTTTTCACACTTATAATTACTAAATTACTTCCTCTGTTTCATACTCCCTCCGTTTCATATTACTTGTCGTTGTAGGGAAAAATTTTTGTTTCAAAATAAGTGTCGTTTTAGAGTTTCAATGCAAAATTCATTAATAAGATTCATAGGTAATTGTGTTTTTATTTTTCTATTGGTTGAAATGTGGTTATGTGTATAGGTAATTGTGTTTTTATTTTGGAAATATACAAAATCATATGTTTTCTTAATATGTGTGAATAAACCTAGAACGACAAGTAATATGAAACGGAGGGAGTATTACTTATCGTTCTAGGTTTATGCACACATATTAATAAAACATATGATTTTGTATATTTTCAAAATAAAAACACAATTACCTATACACCTAACCATATTTCAACCAATAGAAAAATACTCTCTCTGTTTCATAATAAATATCGTTTTAGCTTTTTGCACATAGATTAAGAAAATATTTAATTGTACATATTTCTATAGAAAAACATCATTACCCATACACCTAATCATATTTCAACCAATAGAAAATTAAACTGAAAAATAAAATCAATAAATTATGCATTGAAATCCTAAAACGATACTTATTTTATAACAAATTTTTTTCTCTAAAACGACACTTTTTGCGAAACGGAGGGAATAATTTGGAAAATCTTATTAATGAATTTTGCATTGAAACTTTAAAACGACATTTATTTTGAATCGAAAATTTTTCCCTACAACGACAACTAATATAAAACGGAGGGAGTAGTAACCAAGAAAACCACACCATTCAAGGGTAACCAAAAAAGGATATGTGATTCACTCTGGGAAATATGGTAGAGTGGACAGAAATATAACAGAAATAAGCTCATAATACATGTATATGTACATATTAAACGGAATCAAATCATGAACAAATTAAACGGAATATATATAGTAATTTGGTATGGGAAAGTTTTATTGATACTGAATCATACATATATATATATATATGAAAATTGTTCGGAAACACTCATCAAGTAGTGTGTCACATAATAAACCTCTCTCACTTAAAAGTATAGAGGAAATAACCCTCTACGATATTTTGAATAGTCATGTTCTTACTTACTTAACTAATACTCCATTAACTAATCAGAAGAATAACGAAACCGAGCAGAACTCACATGATAAACCTCTCTCACTCAAGAGTACAGAGGAAAAACATTTCCAGAAAAAAAAACACTAATTACGTTCTTACTTCTTCAATACATTAATTACGTTATTACTTCTTCAATACATTAAGCCTGGTTTCAAAAACCACATACTTAGATACTCCCTCCGTTTTATTTTAGTTGTCGTTTTAGACTTCGACACACATATTAAGAAAATATTTAATTTTGCATATTTCCAAAATAAAAACACAACTACCAATACACCTAACCCCATTTCAACCAATTGAAAAATAGATTAAAATAAAAAATCAATAAATTTTGTATTGAAACTATAAAACGACACTTATTTTGAAACGAAAATTTTACTCTACAACGACAATTAATCTGAAACGGAGGGAGTATATCGAATAATCACGTTAATTCTTACTTCTTCAATACATTAATTAATTAGAAGAAGAATGAAACCCGAGCAGAACTCACATAATAAACCTCTCTCACTCGAGAGTATAGAGGAAACACATTTCACAAGACAACTACTAAATGAGGCTAAACCCTTTTTAGTAAACAAAACCAAGCTTGGTTTCAAAAACCACATACATATATATATATCGAATAATCACGTTCTTACTTACTTAATACATTAATTAACCAGAAGACGAATGAAACCTGAGCAGCACTCGTGGGATATTATAATTTATAAAGAAAAATATAATAAAAGAAGAAGAAATGCAAACCAAAAAAAAAAAAAAAAATCAAACAAACGAAAGAACAAAATTAAAAATAAATCTCACAGATATATTGTTTGTGTGTGTGTGTGTGGTTTTGCCTAGGAATGATGACTTGTGCTTCCATCTTCTTGATGGTGTTGATGATGATCTCCTTCGCGGTTTTGCTGGTTCGCCGTCTCCTGAACCGGCCGGTACGCAGCGTTCAACGCCGCTAAAACTCCGTAATGGTTATGATGCTCTCCACCTCCTCCTCCTCCTCCTCCATAACCAGACCCCAAAGGCTGTCCAGAAAACAAAGCAATAGGAGCTGCAAAGTTCATCAGATGTACTCCTCCTCCACTACCACCACCACTAGTGTTGTAGACCTCACCGTTATTATGAGGATTAATATTAAAAGCCCAAAGATTCTGCGTACTATCACCACCACTACTCCAAAACGGTGCCGTGGAAGGAGTCTGACTCGTGGGCAAAGATCCAGCCGTTGATTGTACTAAATAGTTAATCCCCATGTGGTTGTGGTCTAAAAGCTGAAAAGAAGAAGAGGAATGCGTGTCGTTCTTGGGATGAGGATGAGTCAACGTAGGCGAATGAAAGTAATAGCTGCTTGGAGTTGGAGTTGGAGTGGTACGAAGATGAGGAGCAGAGAGAGAAGATCTTGAGCTACGTAGTGAGATGTTAAGTGAAGCGAAGTTAGCCGGTATGGTTCCAGTCCCTGTAGCGGCTATAACCGCCGGTTCAGCTTGCTGGAGAAGCCACTCGATGGTTTCACCGTCGGATTTATGACCTAGCTCACGTGTTAGCTGAAAGACACGTGCCGCGCACATGGCCGGCATACGGATCCTACGGCCTCGGCCATCTACTTTGGTGTGTCTGTCTTTTGTTGAGGTTCGCTTTGGAGGTGGTTTCTTCGAGAGAGCGTTAGGGTCGGAAGAGGAAGCTGATGGGATGATGGCTAAGGAAGTGGAAGATGAATCAAGAAGCTGGAGAGGGAAGTTTGGTCTATGATGATTCGGGTTATGATCCATTGCTGCTGATGATGATCGAAGATGGGTTGTGGTGGGGAAGTGGGACTACTGTCTCTGTTAGATCTTTATGTGAGCCATACTTTCTCTCTCTATCTTCTGTGTCTTTTTTTTTGTTGTTAGAGAGAGAGAGAGAGAGAGATAGGTTATGGTCCTTAAGGACATGAAACTACTTTCAGATGAGAAGCTTAGTTGTTTGTCTATGTCTGAGAGTGAGAAGGTTAAAGCAATGAATATGAAAGCATAGACTTCTTTTTTTTCTACTTTGCTTTATATCTTTTGTGTTTTTATTTTTGGAATTTTATTTATATTATAAACTGTTCCCTTTGAGAATTTTTCGTTATTTGTGGAAATAAAAGATAGGGTTACGTGGTTTTCATTCAGTACAATTATTCAAATAGTATGTTCTTTTTACGTACAGTGATCGAGATGAATGAAATTAAGAGGAATTATTGCGTCATCTTTATAATAACACAACCCTATTTTTGAATACTCTATTTACATTCTTTCCAATAATTAAAAGGTGACGTCAGTTTTCGTCGTTACTGTTAACTTCATGTCGATCGCAAAATTAATTGCACAGTTAGCCAAAAAATCAGCGATTCGGAACTAGAACGCAGAAGTTACATTTACATATATGTGACAGCAGAATAATAAATAGAGAGAATTATTATTGACTGTGATTAAACCATGTCTCTATGGTAGATCACGAGATCCACATGATAGAATCCAACTGCCTTTTTATGAAACAGATAGATTTTTTAAATGTGTTATTAGTTAAATAAACTCATTTCCATTAATTATGAAATGTACAATTGGATTGACTTATATACAAGACTACTCAGCTACTAATATACAAGACTACTCAGCTACTAAACCGGAATTATATACAGACTCAATGTACAATCAATAACCGGTATATACAGTGATAATAGTCCCCCTCAAGATGGGACAAAGATATTAAGAAGACCCATCTTGCCAAACAGCTTCTGAAACTGAGCTGGATATAATGGTTTTGTAAAGGGGTCAGCCAATTGAAGTTCAGTGCGAACATGAAGAAGCTTGAATAAACCTGCAACAAGTCGCTCACGAACGCTATGACAGTCAATTTCCAGGTTCTTTGTTCGTTCATGGAAAACAGAGTTGTGAGCGATATGGATAGCAGCAGTGTTGTCACAGAAGAGTAGAGTCTGTTTCACTAATGGCAGGCGCAATTCAAGGAAGAAATTGCGAAACCATACCAGATCATCTGTGACAAAAGAGAGACTGCGATATTCAGCTTCAGCCGAGCTCTTAGCAACAACTGATTGCTTCTTAGCACGCCAAGCAATGAGAGAAGTGCCCAGAAAAATACAGAAACCTGATGTAGAACGACGAGTATCCTGACATGAACCCCAGTCTGCATCAGCGAAAGCTTGAATCTGCATTTCTGCCTTAGAAGAGTAGAAGAGACCTTGACCAGGTGTCCCTTTAATGTAGTGCAGAACCTTGAGAAGAGCCTTGAGATGACTCTCACGCGGAGCAGACGAGAACTGGCTGAGCTTATTAACTGCAAAAGTGATGTCAGGACGAGTAATCTGCAGATACATGAGACGTCCAACAAGACGGCGATAAGCTTCAGCATCAACAAGATCACCCCCAGTGTCACTTGATAACTTCACAGCGGGATCCATGGGTATACTGGACGGTTTACAACCGAGAAGACCTGTTTCATCAAGAAGATCCAAGGCATATTTTCGTTGACAAACATGGATACCATTATCTGATCGAGCAATTTCTAGACCAAGGAAATACTTCATGGGTCCAAGATCACGTAGCTTGAAGAAAGAAGATAACTGAGTCTTGAGAAGGACAACCTGATCATCATTGTTGCTGACAATGATAATGTCATCAACGTAAACAATGACGCATAAGAAGAGAGCATCAAAGATCTTGAGGAAACATGTATGATCAGAATGTGTTTGAGAGAAGCCCAAGCCAGTGAGAGTCGTGGAGAACTTAAGGAACCACTGCCGAGAGGCTTGTTTAAGGCCATAGAGAGATTTATTGAGCTTGCATACGGCATTAGGAGGCAAAGAGTCCCCCTTTCGACTAGCATATCCAGGAGGCAAGCGCATATAGATTTCTTCATCAAGGTCGCCATTAAGAAATGCATTAGAAATATCAAGTTGATGAAGAGAGAAGCCATGGATAGCAGCAAGAGCAAGCAATAGTTTGACAGTGGTGAGTTTCACAACTGGGGAAAACGTATCATGATAATCTACCCCTTCTTGTTGTGTATAACCTTTTGCCACAAGACGGGCTTTGTACCTTTCAATGGTGCCATCAGCATTAAACTTCACCTTGAAGACCCATTTGCAGCCAATCGGAGTTTTATCAGGAGGCAAAGTACAAATAGTCCATGTACCAGTTCCCTCAAGAGCATCAATCTCAGTATCCATTGGAGCATCCCACACCAAAAGTTTCTTCGCTTCAGCATAGGTTGTGGGTTCTTTGATTTTATCAATGGCTACCAAGAATGAAAGATAGAGTGGAGATACTCTACCATAAGCTAAGAAGGAGGAGATTTCATGTATGGTTGAAGATCCTATTGAATTACAATAGTAATCTTTGAGGTAAGCAGGCTGTTTGCATTTCCTGTGAGATGTTTGAACAGAAGGTTCAGTGACATCAATAGAAGAGTCAGCAGAAGGCATGACTACTTCAGAAGGTGAATGAGAAAAAGTCTCATCAACCGGAGCATGATTGTTCACAGGAAATGGAGGAAACTGATCTTGAAAAAGGCTTTGAGAATCAAGAGAAAGATCAGTTCCTACAAAAGGAAAGAGCTCTTCATGAAACACCACATGACGAGAAATATGAATGGAATTTGTTTCAAGATCGAGTAGCTTGTATCCTTTAATGCCATTAGGATAACCTATGAAGACACAAGCTCGAGCTCTAGGGTCAAATTTATGTCTGCTCTTGGGAGAGGTAGAAGCATAACAAAGACAACCAAAAGTTTTAAGTTGGTTATAATCGGGTGGTTTGTTTGTTAAGACTTCAAAAGGAGTTTTATCATTCAGAACAGGAGCAGGAAGACGGTTTATGAGATGCACTGCGGTGAGAACACAGTCTCCCCAATGAGAAATAGGAACATGAGATTGAAATAGAAGAGCACGAGCAACATTTAGGAGATGTTGATGTTTACGCTCAACAACAGAATTCTGTTGAGGCGTTTCAGGGCATGAATGAAAGGAGAGAATGCCTTTGCATTTGAAAAGAGAAGTGAAATTCAGTTCTGGAGCATTGTCGGACCTAACTCCCTTGACCTTCCTATCAAATTGAGTCTCTACCATAGTTAAGAACTCGGGGAAAACTCTAATGACATCAGACTTATGCTTAAGGAGATAAACCCAGGTAGCTCTAGAGCAATCATCAACAATGGTTAGAAAATATTGAAAACCATCATAAGTGGGAACAGAAAAGGGACCCCAAGTATCTATGTGGACAAGGTCAAAAGGATTGGGACTTAGATTTTGGTTTGACACAAATGGGAGATGTTTCTGTTTAGAGAGATGACAAACTTTGCAATGAGAATCAAGAGTATTATTATTTTGTTTAGGTAATGACAATACAGATTTCATGGTTTTCAATTTTGACAAAGAAGTATGACCTAAACGTTTATGCCAAGTCTCAAGATTCGAAACAGAAGCGACAAGAGGAGACAGAGTACCTTTTGAAGAAATAGACTCTATATCCAGAAAATAAAGACTTGCAACTTCTCTACCCATTCCAATCATTAATTCCTGTGTATGATCCTGAATACCACAAGAATTTTCATCAAACCATACCCGACAATGAAGTTTCTTGGTTAGACAACTAACACTTAATAGGTTGAATTTGAATTGGGGAATATAAAGAACATCTGAGAGCACAATATCACTACCCAACTCAATATCACCTATTCCGACAATGCTAACCAGAACTCCATTGGGTAAGGAGACTGTAGTATGTGGTAAGGATTTAAAGGATATGAAAGAAGATTTTTGGTGAGAAATATGATTAGTAGCTCCAGAATCAATAACCCAAGCATTAATCACAGGGATGTTGGTGTTAGCAGAACAGACATAAGGTTTATCAGTTCCGGTAAAAGAACAGAGAATAGAGGGATAAAAGTTACCGGAAACTGGACAAATGGTTGATGAAGAAGGGATGGAAGCTGAAACTGAGTGAACTGATGGTGTGGGATGAGACGCAGGAGCCTGAAGCTTGGTACTCAGGAAGGAAACCAGTTGCTGAATCTGAGTGGGAGATAAATCCTCAGACAATGATTCACTAACTGGAGCTGATTCAGTAATGGCAACATTCGCAGAGACTGAAGAAACTGATTTATCTGTCCTCTGATTTGGTTTCATACTATTCGGATAGCCATGCTTTTTGTAACACCGATCAATGATATGCCCTGGACGGTGACAAAAGGTGCAGTATGGCCTGTCCTTACGTTGATAACCAGAATACTGACCAGATGATGAAACTGATTTAGATTGTCCTTGATCAGTGCCATGAGAAACCTGAAATGCAGCAACAGGAATATCAGATGAACTATGAGAACGTGCCTCCTTTTGACTGTCTTCCTGATCCAGCAGATTATAAACTTCAGAGAAAGATGGCAAAATCTTCTTCATCAGGATTCTACTTCGGATACTTTCATAGTTGTCATTCAATCCCATCAAGAAGTCTATAATACGATTGGTTTCTCTTTCAGCAAGAAGATCTTCAACGGTTTGACTTGTGACCTGAATGTTTGATAGTTCCTCCCAAAGTGATTGAGTCTTCGTGTGATAAGTAGACAGATCCAAACTTCCTTGACGAAATGAATGCAGCTGATGACGAAGCTTGTACAGACGAGGAAGATTAGACTTGTGAAACCTTGTATGTAGATCCTTCCAGATATCACAAGCATTCTTAAAGTATAGAATACTTGTGTATAGCTGTTTCGTAACACTGTTCAATAACCATGACTTGATCATACTATTCACACGATTCCAGATTCGAAAATAAGGATCATCTTCAGAAGGTTTAACTATCGTTCCATCCACAAAACCTATCTTGTTCTTAGCTTCTAGACTAGTAGTCATTGCTATAATCCAAACTCCATAATTGCTACCATCAAGAGGTTCCGTAACGAGAGTGAGACCTGGATGATCAGAACTATGGAGATGATAAGGTGAATGAATGTTATCCGGAGAATTAGATACCTCAAATCGATCAACTGAGGTAGCAGCGACAGATCGATTGAGATGAACACGATCTTGAGATTCTGGAGATGCTCGCAACGGAAGAGAACCAGAAGGTTGATCGCGAGTCATCGGAGATTCAAATTCCGGTAAATCCGGTGAAGAACGACGATATTTCGATTTGCAATTCTGTTTCCCCATTGAAATCACGATCAGCTGGAGGAAGACGAGACAAAGTCGCAGAGATCAGCTGAAGATGCACAGGGAAACTGATGTGAAGAATCGTGAGATGATAATGCGGCAGAAGACGACAAAGAGACGCCGACTGCACGGCGATGAAGATGATACGATGACGATGATGCGGCGGTGGCGATGAGGTGGTGATGAGGCGGTTAGGGAACGAGTTTATTTAGCTCTGATACCATATTAGTTAAATAAACTCATTTCCATTAATTATGAAATGTACAATTGGATTGACTTATATACAAGACTACTCAGCTACTAATATACAAGACTACTCAGCTACTAAACCGGAATTATATACAGACTCAATGTACAATCAATAACCGGTATATACAGTGATAATATGTGTCTCTTCAATGGGCTAGTATGGAGTATAATATTATTATTATCTATAAAACCATAATAGTTAGAGCATGATTAATCCTAAAAGTTTCTTTGGGGACTCTTAATTTTTTTTTTTTTTTAAATTATTCAATCACGGGCCGTCACGTGTCATTGAAGTCCATAAATAATGAATTCTTAGAGAAGAATTTTAAGGGATGGTTTTTTTTAAAAAAGTGAGTCCCACCCCTTAAAAACCCTCTTAAGAACCACCATTGATCATGGTCTTACGCCCAAAATAAAAACCCTATATAAAGCTATATAAATAAAAAAGGAAATTTGTATTGCTTCTGCTTTGTTTCCACCATTGGCGTTATCTCATTGGCATATAATTGTCTTTAAAAGATGTAGTGTAGCACTAAACTTTGCAAACTTATTTTGATACTCTGATATGGACAATACAGTTTATTTTATACTAGTGAAATGTAACAAGTAGTAGTGAAGAAGTTCCCTTTCTTTATGTGATGATTATTCATATACTGGTCTTTTGTTAATTTCCATGGGAGTTTAGAGCTAGATTTATGTTTTAAATTCGTTTTATTCTTATTCAGTCCAAACAAGTATGGTTCCATCTTATTTTCATGTATTATGAGCATATGTACAACATCCAGTACACCATATATTTTATATCTTGTCGATAATCTTTAAAAATAGTATTCTTATTTTTAACGGGTATAAACCATATTGTATATTTAAAAATAATTATATTATCCAATGTACGCTTTAAAATCTATTTATAAAAGTGCAAATCTTATTTATAGTTTTGAACTAAAAGTCTTGGCTAGTAGTATTTACTTTATAAGAAAAAAAAGAATTAAAGACGCGAAAAAGAAAACGAATAGATGGTAGAAAGGCGTTGTACATATTTGACAGGTCAGATAACAGGAATTATAATTCAGAAACAATGATCACAAGATTTTATGAATAATAAAGCCAGCCAACTAATTAGTTACTCATTAGTTCGTTTCAGTCATTTTCTCAACTGTCATTTCTATATATATATATACATTTTAATCACAACAACTTGCCAACAAAAGATAAAATAAGAATCATAAATCTACTATATAATCAAATTTTATTCCATTCAAACATTTTTAACAACTATTTACTTTAATCCCAATAGTCTGGTTAGCGCATGAGCAACTCTAATCTATTTTAGGTCAGATTCAAGTTAATTTTGACACTTTTCATTCTCCAAACGGTATTAGACAGTTTGGCACTCTTAAAGTATATTTTCATACAAAATTAATGAGTTAACCTCTGAAGAGTTTTTAGTCGAAAACTAAAATATACAAATTAAGACGTGGGGATAAAAATGTTAAGGATGATAAAAATTAATAGTCTCGTGGGACATTTCAGGATGATCAGGGTTAAGGTTTTATAATAAATCAATCTATCTGTCAAAAATACTTTTAAGGTTGTAAAATATAATTTTCTAATAAAAATAAGAATAGCAAGAAAAGGAAATAAGAGTAAATAAAGAAATAAATAAGAAATAGACAGTGGGGTTGAAACAGACTCCACGTGCGTGTCCTCTGCATCATTCACTCTCTAAAGACAGTGGCTACCATAGCCACATCCCTCCCTTCTGAGCCCCACATCAAGTCAAGTCAAATTATTAATCTTTCTCAAAATCTTCATTTATTTATCCTTTTACATCTTTTGATTGAATCTATTTACCATCAATCACGAACGCTATTTCAAACATTACTGCGCGTAAAAAGCCATCCCTAGCATTTCCTTTCACATAAATTTCCAAAAGCACCATTAACCAGGGTTCTTAATGGGTTTTTTGCACTGTTTGCGGATTCCACTGATATATGAGGTTCGTAAACAATGTAAAAGACAGTTTCAAAAACTCTTAAATAAGAATCGTTTTTTGTACTGCTCACAAGTCTCACTGACACGTGTCAGCCCGTAATTGATTCTTTTTTAAATAAAAAAAAAAATTTTAGGGATAATGATGCTCTAAGGATTTAATTGGTAATTGATGAAGTAAATGTATAGAAAATAAATGGTTGAAAATAGAGGAAAAAGAATAGTAAGAATGAGTAGAAGAATATATTATACTACTTTTACTTTATTTTGGAGTAGTTGGGCTAAAACCATTTTTCTCCTGATTGAATGAAATCAGAGTAGCTAAGCAAAAAAATTCTTGTACTCCACTTAATATCGCCAAAGATGCAATACTGCTTAAGATTCTCTATATTGTTGTAAATATACGCTAATTTTTTGACTATATAAAGTTTAGACATATTTTACTAGAAATCAATAGGTGTGGACAAAATTCTTATCTCATTCTGTTCCATCACAACTCGCTTCATTTCTCTCCTTTTTTTCTCAACATTCTTTCATTCATCTTTTCTTTTTCATGTTCTTCCCCTTTTTGGAGACCATTTACAATGACTGCCTTAATGAAAATGAAAGTCTGTCATAAAGGTTTGCTTGAATTAAGTCGAGGAAGTAAACAAACAAGAACAAGAGCAATATCAAATAACAATAGGGAATCAGTATAATTAGTTAATGGTTAGAAGAAAGTATTGTTAAATACTTCGACTGAAATGTAGAAAGCTTGATTGCTCAACTTATTCGTTTTAAATTTTATTTTTAAAAGTTAATAGAAAATACATTATCCTTTAATACAAGCTTTCAATTGCCGTTAGTAATATAATGAGACGGACACTAATATAAGTTCTAATGATATTTGGAACAAATCGTTTTCTCAATATATTCCAAAAGATTTAATATACTGTATTAACATATAATAAAATAGTCAAATATTAGAAGTCACAAAAGAAAAAAAAAATCTAAATATTAGTTGTATATCTCAAAACAGAAAATATTAGAGAGAAGTGTTCAAAGTATGAAATACTCAACTCAACTGATATTTAATTATTTTTCTTAATTTTATGTGTTAAGATTTCAGGATAACTATTAGAATCTTTAAATGGAGTTCATCTTTAATGTCACATTTTTAATATGTTAAGATGTTGGTGATACATACCATAAACAATACCATATTGTTTATGCACAAATACTCGAATGCTTAATACTTCATTTGTTTCATATTAAGTGTTGTTTTAGATTTATGCACACTGATTAAGAAAATATTTAATTTTGTATATTTATATATAAAAATATCATTACCCATATACCTAATTATATTTCAATCAATAAAAAATTAAACTAAAAATAAAGTTAATAAATTATGCATTGAAATGCTAAAACGACACTTTTTTGTAACAATTTTTTCTTCCTACAATGATACTTAATATGAAATGGAGGGAGTACAATTTATGGTGGTTAATTTATGGTGGTTGTAAAATTATTTGGGCATATGTTATTATGGTTTAAGTAACCAGATGGATTAAGTCACTTAGTTTAACCTTTGGAGGTTTAATGATGTGGCTTCACCAATCGGCTTAAAGTCGGTTAAAATCTGGATGGTCAGATGATTTACTACTTGACTTGACAAGACTACTTCACATAAAACCGTATATGAATCATATTGTTATTAGGACTGAGAAAAATATCAATACAATTTGATTTAATTTATTCTCTTTCCATTTAAACCAAATTAAGATATTTATAATTTAACAAAACAAGAAAATATTAATATGCAAACAAGAAGATATTTCATGGAAATGCGGGATCCAAGAAATTGTGGTCTTCGGTTAGCTACAGATGACGGCGAGTTCGAGGTCGTCGGGATGGTGATAAGGAATCGGGGAGCGCATGATTCCTCGGAGGTTGTCGAAGAACATCCATGTCCCGAGTTGTGCGTCGGTGAGAAACAACGGCATCGATCGTCGGGGGTTGCTGGCGGTCGTCTTCTTCCTGCGCCAGGCGTGGACAAAGCGCTGCTCGTCGACGAGGAGGGAGCCGTTGGTGTGAATCTTGCGCGTGATGGCGACGAGCGTCTTTCATCCGGCTGCAGCAGTGGCGTAGGTCATCAGGGGTTGCTGGCGGTCGTCTTCTTCGTGCGCCAGGTGTGGACAAGGCGCTGCTCGTCGACGAGGAGGGAGCCGTCGGTGTAGATCTTGCGTGTGACGGCGATGAACGTCCTTCATCCGGGCTGCAGCAGAGGCGTAGGTCGTCGGAGGCTACGGGCGTATGCTGGTCGGTCGTAGCGGAGGAGGACGAGCTGAAATGTTCCCTGCCTCTGCGACGATCGTCGGAATGATGTTGTTCCATGGCTGAGCGAAGGTTGCTGGATGACGTTGCTCCCTGCTTCAGCGACAGTCGTCGGGCTGACACTGCTTCCTGCCTCAACGACGCTCGTCGGGGTGATGTTGTTCCCTGGCTGAGTGAAGGTTGTTGGGATGGTGTTGCTCCCTGCCTCAGCGACGGTCGTCGAGGTGATGTTGTTCCCTGGCTGAGCGAAGGTTGATGGGATGACGATGCTCCCTGCCTCAGCGACGGTTGAGGTTGTGTTGTTTCCTGGCTGAGTGAAGGTCGATGGGATGATGTTGCTCCCTTCCTCGGCGATGGTCGTTGGGGTGAAGATGTCTCCCAGCTGAGCGAAGATCGTCGGCATGGTGTGGCAGGTCGTCTGTCCCATGGTCGTCGCGGTTGCCATGTTCGATGTTCCTGGGTCACGGTGGGTGCGGATTCTGTGACCGCCGAGCTATCTTGATGTGTAGAAGGATCTCCTGCCCCACGGTGGGCGCCAATTGTTGATTCCATATTAGGAGGTGATACAATAATGAATAATGAGTTGAAGGGGTGGAGATCTTCTTATTAATAATTCAAGAGACAAAGAGCTCAGACGATTACAAGAATTAGAGATGTTTGCTTATACAGATCGTCTAAACAAATATCTCTCTATTTTGGTGTTTGGTAGTGTTAAGACGAGCTGCTCTGAACAGTGCATGTCGTCTTGAGAGGGAGCTCTCCTTTTCTGTACTTTCCGTACTTTTCGTACGTTTCTCTTTTTCTTCCAATGAGCCTGACACTCTCTTTTTATAGGAAAGTATACTTTGTCTTCTAGTGAGGTCATCATTCTTGTCTTGACGGGCCGAGCCTGATTTTGGGCTTAGCTCTTATTGGGCCCGTGCTAAGCCCATCTCCAACAGTCAGATGATTTACTACTTGACTTGACAAGACTACTTCACATAAAACCGTATATGAATCATATTGTTATTAGGACTGAGAAAAATATCAATACAATTTGATTTAATTTATTCTCTTTTCATTTAAACCAAATTTAGATATTTATAATTTAACAAAACAAGAAAATATTAATATGCAATATCCATAAAAATAAAATAAATCATAAATAATAAAACTTTAGAAATGGATATTCAATATGATCTCTTATATACATATATATATACACATATATTTAAAATATATGAATTATATTATGAAAGTTTTAAAATATTTTTATTAAATTTATTATTTTAGTTATCTTATAAAATTTTGGTTTCTTATTTTTTAAAATTATTTTGTATTTTATTTTATTTTTACAAATTGAATCTAATATCCAGTTAAAAGTATAAATTTTACTGACACCAAATATCTAAATAGCTATAGATCTAATAAAAACCAGATAGCTCAATATTTTAAAAAAATGAAACGGATCAAAATATTTCTATAAACTATTGTTTTAACCTCCAAAATATGAACCAAAAGATTATTAAAAAAAAACACTTCTTATTAGCTTAAGATTTTTTTTTAAAAAAGTCAAGCTCTCACACAATCTCACAATTCATAAGTTATACATCAATCTTTGTATTTCCTTATATAGAGATATAATTATCCTAAACTAATTAGGCAAAAAATATTATTTAGATAAAGCCAAAATAATATAATAAACACATTCATATATTGATTAGGACTTAAATATCTTGTTGATCTAGTTATCTTCAATTTTGGTGTCAGCATTCTCTCCTTTAAACTTGAAATTAGCCTAAGTGACATCTTGAACTCAAATTAACTCTCTCATATCTTTGTATTTGATCCTTCCTAATGCCTTCATCAAAATATCAGCCTTTTTGGCTTGATTATTCATGTGTATGTGCTTGATTATTGTCCACACATTCTTGTAAGAAATGATATTGCTTGTGTATGTGCTTGCTACGTCCATGGAAAACATGGTTCTTGGTAAGGGTTATTGCAGATTTATTGTCAATACGAAGCGTCAGCTTCTCACATGGTTCTTCAGTGATTTCAGACAAAAGTTTTTGGAGCCATATCGCTTGCTTAGCAGCTTCGGTTGCAGCCTTAAACTCGGCCTCAAATGACGACAATGCTACTGTTTTTTTTCTTTTGAAGGCACCAAGTTATTGGGCACTCGTTGAGGTAGAAAACATGACTTGTGGTGATTCTTCCATCATCAATATCAACATTGTGACCAGAGTCATTATAACCTAACAGCTCTCTCGTGTTTGTTTTCTTGAATGAAAGCTCGAATGATGATGTTCCCTTTAAGTATCGTAGTACTTGTTTTAACGCTGTTTGATGAGATTCTTTGGGTTCATGCATATAACGACTTAAGACCCCTACAGCAAACGAGAGATCAGGTCTCGAATGTAATAGATATCGTAAGCATCCAATGTTTCTTCTGAAATCCTTTTCATTTACGTTATGTTCTTCATACGCCTTCGACAACTTCAACCATGCATCCCTCAGAATCTGCACAACATTAATTCATCCATTCCGGTTTCTTCTAAGATCTTGTTCGCATATCGTTCCTCTCTTAGAGTGATCCCCTCTTCGTATTGCAAGACTTGGATCCCAAGGTAGTATGTGAGCTTTCCAAGATTACTCATCTCAAATTTTGTTGACATCTCCCTACTGAATGAAGTAGTCATCTCTAGACTTGAACCTGTAACAAGAAGATCACCCACATACACAGACACAAGTAGAAGATAACCATTTTTTTCTCTTCCGATACAATGAGGGATTTTTTCGTGTACTTTACAAAGCTTAACTCTCTAAATACTTTGTTTAATTTCTCATTCCATGCTCTTGGAGCTTACTTTAAGCCATACAAGGCTTTGTTGAGTTTGTATAATTTGTCTTCACTACCTTTGACCACAAAACCCTTGGGTTGGGTGATATACACTCTCTTTCAAGTCACCATGTATGAATGCAGTTTTGACGTCTAAGTGGTGTATTTCCCAACCATTGGAAGCAGCTAAGAGAATGATAAACCTTAATGTTTCAATGCGTGCTACCAGAGTAAAAACTTCTTCATAATCTATTCCATATCGCTGAATATATCCTTTTGCCACAAACCTTGATTTGTACTTGTTTATGCTTCCATCGGAGTTTTGTTTTACTTTAAAAATCCACTTGAGGCCGATTGGTTTGGCTCCTGCAGGAAGATCTACCAAAGTTAATGTTCTGTTTTTAATTATGGATGTGATCTCATCTTGGCGTGCGTCTCTCCACACCTTTTCTTTAACAGCTTCGTTGAAGTCTATAGGTTCTTTGTTAATGATTAACAAAAGAGGTTCTCCATGAATTTTGGTTAAGCGAATGTAGTTTTCCAAATAACTTCTTTTTTTACTGACTCTCGCTGATTTCCTTACTTGCATTGGTTTAGGAGTACTGTCTTCTTCTTCTTGATGGTTTGTGTCATTATTTGTTTCATCATTCTCCATGGTTGCTTTGTTATCCTTGCCATTATCCTCTTCTTCTTCTTCTTGATCTTCCCTTATACCATTGTTTCCAAACTCACTGAATGTGAGAGTAAATATTCTTGGACGATTAACAGTATCATTTGTCTCACTACTCCACTTTCAGCTTTTAGTTTCATCAAATACTACATCTCTACTCACCCCTATTTTCCGGTGTGTAGGACCTAGTAGTCTGTAGACTTTCGACCCCGGTTCAGTACTCAAATGAACTAACATACGAGACCTATCATCGAGTTTCTTAAAGTATGGAGTCTCAGCTTTTGCATAACCAATTCATCTGAATACTCGTAGATGTCCAATGTTAGGCTTCTTTCCCTTTAGAGCTTTGTACGGTGTCTGCGAGTTTAGTACTCTTGTTGTCACTTGATTTTTTATATAGGTAGCGTGTCCCGCTCCCTCGCCCCATAAGTAATTTGGTACATCCATATGTTTTAGAATGCTTCTCATCATCTCAAGTAATGTTTTGTTCCGTCGCTCTACGACTCTGTTTTGTTGTGGAGAGTAAGGAGATGTTAAGAGTCTCCTAATTCCGTAAGTTTCACAAAAAATGTTGAAATTGGTTGATGTGAATTCGCCTCCTCTATCGGTTCTCAGGGGTTGTATCCTCTCTTTTTTTCTTTCCCACCATTGTTTTAAACCGTTTGAACTTTTCAACTGCCTCACTCTTCTCCTTTAACAAAATCGACCATATGTATCTGGAATAATCATCAATGAGCACAAAGATGTATTTATTCTTTCCAATTGTGGGAGGTGTAATAGGACCACATAAGTCTCCATATATGAATTCAAGCGCTTGTGTGGCTCGATATGATGTCAATTTTGGAAAGGTATGCCTTGCTTGTTTGCCAAGTAAGTAAGAAGCACATGTTTCCTTTTTGATCTTCATCTTTGCTAGTACGAGCTCCTTTTTCACCATCGACATCATTGAATCTGTAGCAATATGTCTGAGCATTGTATGCCTTTTATGAGACTTGTTTTGTACGATGAGTTGAAGACACTTAAGAGTTAGCAATTTTCATGATGACCTTGTATAAGCGATTTCTTGACCTCTTGGCTTTAACAATTAGGTTTCCTTCTCGATCATGAAGTGGAAGGACATCTTCTTTCATTCTCACCTCACATCCGGCTTCAGTAGCTTGACCAAAGATAATTATATTTGATTTCGAATCTGGTATGAAGTAGACATCAGCCAATACCTTCTTCTCTCCGTTTTGGCTAATAAAAAAATTTACCTTTTGCCTTTTATATCAATCATTCAATCATCACCGAACCTCATTTTTCCTGTAATTTTCTCATCAATAATCTTTAAATAAATAAGATTCCCAGTCATATGATTACTAGCCCCATTATCAAGGTACCAAAGTTTCTCGTTGTCCGAGTGTTCTTCAAGTTCCTTGGGCTTTATGTTCTTTTCATTCAAGTACACAAACTCATGCATCATAAGACCATCCACTTCTTGTGTGTCTTCTTCTTTGTTCTTGTATGATTCATGGAGTTTTAAGAGTCAATCAGGCAGTTAGAGGCGAAGTGCCTAAGTTTTTCACATCTAAAACAAGTTATTTTAGACATATCAAATTCTCTATATGATCGTCCACGCCCACGTCCTCTGACATATAAATGTCCTCCCCGGCCTCTATTTCTATACTCTCCATCGTACTCACTGTTTGATTG
Organism: Sinapis alba; assembly: GCA_012274485.2. Taxonomy (NCBI): domain Eukaryota; kingdom Viridiplantae; phylum Streptophyta; class Magnoliopsida; order Brassicales; family Brassicaceae; genus Sinapis; species Sinapis alba. The sequence continues at coordinate 51,808 of MU106783.1, read as the reverse complement.
GGTTTGTGAAGCCTCCATATTAGCGTACATTATCTTGTTTTGATTGTAGTGAATTTATTCTTCGGTTTCACACACTCACTCTTCATATATTTTAAGTCTCTCTATGATTTCCTCTGAACTGGTTGTCTTAAGATTAAAGACTTATTCAAGAGATGCACATATATGTATATATTTCTTTCGGGGTAGACTGCTAAGAATTTTTTTGACCAGCTTTAATTCTTCAATGTTTTCACCTAATGAAGATGATTTTGACGATATCTATGATAACTTGCCTATAAAGTTATCGATTGATTTAATGTCTTTCATCTTTAGTCGATCAAACTCTGCCATTAAGGTTTGTAGTCTAGCTTCTCGAACTTTATATGCTTTGAGATTTCTTGATTTAGTGGCATCTCAAACTTTCTTTGCAGTCTCGAGTTCTCCAACTTGTAATATATAAGGCTTCCAAAATCGATTGAAAGATTAACGTTATGGCCATGTTGTTTCTTTCTCCTTTGTTTGATTCGGTCTCGATGATCTCCCACGACTTGTGCATCTTGAGAATTATCTTCATTTGAATTGCCCACACAATTTAATTTATTGAATTCAGCATGGGACAATTGATTGACGATGAACCTCCTTCCGTCGATCTTGTCGTGATCGTCATGTTGTCTCCTATGTTTGCAGAATGTTAACGTTTTGCTCTGATACCAATTATTGTTTTAACCTCATGAATAAGAACTAAAAAAATATAAGAAAATACTTCTTATTAGGTTAAGACAATCTCTAAAAACTCAAGCATTCACACAATTCATAAATTATGCAACAATCTTTTGATTTCCTTATATAAATATATAATTATCCTAAATTCATTATGCAAAACATATTATTTAAATAACTTCTAAATAATATAATTAACAGATTTACATATTGATTATGACTTATATATTTTGTTGATGATCTTCAAGTTTGACACCAACATAAATCAGATATTGGATTTGTTCTGTCATGTTAATAACCGCAGTCCTGTTATATGGACTGGATGGTAATTAAGAGTGACTTGTCAAATTAAAAACCAACTAACCGAAAGTAAAGGGAACCATTTTGATCGGGTTTTAGACTATGATTAATTCCAGTCTCTCGAACTGAGGTTCTTAGCTTCGGTTAAGAAAAGCAAGAACCGTCTTTTAGATAAGAAATATAAGAGACGTTTTTAGACGAAAAGTGAAAAAAATGTCAAATCATAAGTTAAAAATCTATTTAAAAAAAAACTGATTTAATCATATTCTTAAATTAAATTGATTTAAATATTAATTTTCTTCGAGATAGTTTTTTTTTCTCTTTCCGTTTAAAATATCAAAGTTTCAATTGTTTTATTAAATATTTTGAGTGAATATTTCATTTATTTATTAATAATTTGAGTAACTGAGAGAAAAATATTCTTTTATCATTTCGCAGGAAATTCGTAAGATTCTCTCGTAAAAAATTAGTACATTTGAGTATTATGCAAAATGGAGAGAGAAAATAAAAAATGGAGAACAAATAATTAAAAGGAAAATGTGGGCTCCCATCCACATTCACCAGCAATGATTGCCTTACTGCCTTTGCAGCTCCACTTCTGCATCTTTTCTCTTTCTTTTTCTTTATTTAATTTGTCTACCAGGATTTTGATTTGCTTTGATTTAGCCACCATTCCCTCCATAACATAGTCATTTTTTTTTTTTGAAACACCCATAACATAGTCATATACATTACATATTCGGTATAACATTAAATGACTTTTTTTGTCAACGTATAACATTAAATGACTATCTCTACCCATTCTCTCTTACTCCCTCCGTTTCATATTAGTTGTCGTTGTAGGAAAAAAATTTCATTTCAAAATAAGTGTTGTTTTAGAGTTTCAATGCAAAATTCATTAATAAGATTCATAGATAATTGTATTTTTATTTTTCTATTGGTTAAAATATGGTTAAGTGTATAGGTAATTGTGTTTTTATTTTGAAAATATATAAAATCATATGTTTTCTTAATATGTGTGAATAAACCTAGAATGACAAATAATATGAAACGGAGGGAGTATTGCTTATTTCTCATTTCCAAACTATTTAATACTATAAATTCTCTTTTGGAAAAGAAATCCCTACTAACATAAATAAAACTTGTCATTTTCAAAGTTTCTACATTTTTGGTAACCTAAAAGATTAATCATTAGATCAACTCAATATTAGATATCTATAAATAATTTAATGTAAACAAGAAAATATTATTTTCATCTAAATTTTATAAAATATAGAAAATTCCAGTTTTCAATATTAATTATGTTTAGCTGATCATGGCTATTTTACATGATACTATTTTATTGGAAAAATAGGCACGAAAGAAAACTATTTACCTAATTAACCAAAATTGGACCTGTTGATTTCAGACTGGTTAATTGGCCAGATTTTACCCTGTAAATAAATAAATTATTTATATAAAATTATATAAACCATATTTAAAACAACCTATCCACCGAATTAAAAGAAACTTTCAGTGATCTACTGAACTTAATAAAATTCATTACGACTTGTCCAGACACGAAGGATTAGTGCTCATTAGTCAATAAAAATTATTTTTCGGACTCAGTGTTCCATACGTAGTTTGGCACCTTTTCTAAATGTAAGTATGTAACCATTATATAAACTCGTTATGTGTCTCCTCTCATCGCACATACAGTTTAACATTATAAATACACGTTTTACGTTCCCAGAACCAACTACGTTATACAATGGTTGTTTCGCTAGTAAAATTTAGTGATGGAAATTATATTAAACGAAAACGAATAATTCATATATATATATATAATCTAAATTTCATATGTATTGTTCATGTTTGAAAGAAATGAAATACAATCCCTTATAAACCGAGAAGCACTATAATATCTTAGAACGTGTTTTCACTAAAATAATTTCTAGAATCTTTTAAAAAATAAATCGGTATCATAAAATTAATTAGTGATCAACAAAAACTTCTTATTCTTTCTTTAAAAAAAACTACGGAATATGTGACAAATTGATTTTGAATAATATAGATTTGATAAAAAAATATGTATTCTCTATCATTTTTAATTTTATATTATTTAAAAAATAATTATATTAACCATATAATAAAAATCAAGTTTCTTGTATATGTTATATTTTGAATTTTTAAAAACGGCTATAAATTATTAAAACTGTTAAAAATTCTGCTAATGGTTTAGTCATTATTACCATCACCGTAATCTTTAAGGGTTTCTTGTATATTTTGAATTTTTAAAAACGGCTATAAATTATTAAAACTGTTAAAAATTCTGCTAATGGTTTAGTCATTATTACCATCACCGTAATCTTTAAGGGTTTCTTGTATATTTTGAATTTTTAAAAACGGCTATAAATTATTAAAACTGTTAAAAATTCTGCTAATGGTTTAGTCATTATTACCATCACCGTAAAATTCTGCTAAGTTTCTTGTATATGTTATATTTTAAATTTTTTAAAAACGGCTATAAATTACTAAAACTGTTAAAAATTTTACATTATTTTTTTGTGGTCAATAGTATAATTTTTTTTGTTATAACAAGATACAAATGATAAAAAAATATTTTGATTTCAATTTTTTAAAAAATATTGTCATACTTGAACTGATAAAATCAGTTATTTTATAATTCTAGTTTGATCGAATTGTTAAAATATATTTTACAATTCTTTTGTTATTATCTTAAGAAAATAATAATTAAAATGTATTTATTTTTATAAAATTTCTTACTCCATGTAGAGCAGGAATTATTACCTAATTTGCATGTATAACTCATGTGATGTGACAATAGCCCCTATTAATAGCTTATAACCAAACAAAATTTGGTTATATCCAAACAAATTTGGTTAAATCGATTATAAATCTTATTTTAATGCAACTGGAATAATTTTAAAGTCCTTTGCCATAGTTCAAACTTCAAAGGGATGCTTGATGATGAATCCATCGCATAATACTAGTTTCAATCATATAAAATTGTGAATCAAAGAATCAAACCTTTTCTGACTATAAATCATATTTTGTGGATGATTTAAAATGACCTGTCTTAAACTAAGAAACGTTATGCGATTAAGTCCAAACACCCAAACAATAGATTTGTTGTTGGCGAAATCACAACAAAATGTGCTGATCTTCTTGCACGAAGGGGGACTACAGCTTCAACACAATACACTTTCTTTACATCATGTCGTCATTTTCTTTTTCCTGATGTAAAAGCAGATGTTTCTTATAAAATTCAGTTGGCAAAAAAAAAGTCCTTAGCTCCTTCCATGGCCGTCGTTTTCTCTCCTACCCTCCTTTTCCTTTTTTTCCTCTACTATTCTCTTTAGTCGTCCAACTTTTCTAAAATGCAATTAGTACATGATATAAAAAGCAAAAAATTATGTTAGAAACGATCAATATTTTATTAATATATATACTTGTACAAAATTAATGGACATATATATTTATAGCATACCAACCTTCTAGCCCAAACCAAGGCTAAAAATAATTTCTCATCACAACTAGTTTGTTTCGTCTAATCTTTGAAGATTATGCCAATCCCATGAAATTTGATCCTGCTGCATTGAATAGTATCCCCTCTTCACATATAATGGTTCATTTTCAATGTACATATATGTACATGTCACAAAGTGTATATAAAATAACCCATAAACTTCTTGATTGTTTATTCCAGTACATCTTCATAATTGATCGGAATAAACAGATTATCTCTTTAATTTAGCCCAAAATTAACAAATTATATAGTACAATTCCTTGTTAATGCAATTAAACACATAAATGCACATAAATAAATGTATTATAAATAAATTAAATGAACTAAAATTAAAAGCTAAAAATCATATTAGATATGAATAACACACAAAATCATGCGTACATATATTGTCGTTGTATACCATCTTCAGTTTGACTTGATCTATTTTTTATATTTTTTGGTATTTTTTTAATAAGCAATAACCAATCTCCCTATATGTGTACAACTTCTTCATATATGTTGGTTCATTTTTGATGTACATGTGTACACAATTCGATGTACACGTGTACACAATTTGATGTACACGTGTACACAATTTGATATACAAGTGTACATCACCAAATCATACACAAAATAACAACCACCAAATCATACATAAAATAACAATTTTTTACGTTGAAGCATGCTCTCATATTGAAACAGATCAATGTGAAGAGTTATGTGGAAACAAATTTCATATGCGCACATAATTATGCAATGAAAGCTAAATTTGGATGGTTTGACTTAGATGGGAAAAATTCAGTAAAATTTTATTTCTATTCTATATACAAATCACACAATCAAAGAACATCATGCACATATGATTAATAATCTATTAAAACATCTAAAGGTGGGGTATATAGAATGGAAACAAGGTTTTACTAAATTTTTATTTTAATGATTCACATGTGCACCACTTAACTTCTGCAATGATTCACATGTACACCTATTTAGTAAAACATAATCTTTGAGAATTCAAAGGTATAAGTTTTGTAGTAGATCTAGTCAGAAGGAGTGAACTAAAAAACATCGATTAATCATTGATTAGTCGGGTATGAATTTAGAACTACAGTTTTTTTTGTAAAACAAAATTTGATAAATTCATATAATCTTAAGAGACATTAATATTAATTTAGTTCTGAGAATGATACTTGTAAGGTAATCAGTGTGTCAAATATCGTAAACGTGTACATATATATTTTATTGTCTATGTGTACAACATTATACAAAAAATCACATGTACATTGATTCATTTGTACATTGCTCAAGTTATGATATTTAATAATTTTAATGATTTTGAGTATAATTGTTAAAAAGATGCATTTATAGGTTTTTGGTACATATATTTATTCGTTTCATTCGATAGGGTCTAAAATATAAATTTAGAAGTATTGGGTTAATTCAAGAGGATTTATTTGTAAATCTGAAAGTTTTGGGACAATAGTGAAAATAATTAAAATTACAAGTAACAAATATGAAAATTAAGGAAACTTGATTTCAGGGTTCAACAATGACGATCTAATCTTGGATGCAGTGGTGACTTCCCTTTACGGTCCACCGGAGGCAAGAGAGGCTGAGATCACCACGAAGACCTCTTAGGACACCGTGGAAGAAAGACTGAGGGCACGACACTGAAGCTTTCCATCGGATTTGAGGCACTGCAGAGAAAATCCGTGTAGAAGAAATGAGATGGTAGTGGAGGTTGTTGTACCTGTGAATTACGTTGGAAAGCTTGTCGACTTACATCAATCATGACAGCTATGGTCCGCGATGGTGAATCATTCACTATGAGCTGAATTTGTGGCTCAATTCGTGGTTCAATCTAAAATTTGCAAAGATAATCTTTTGAAAAAAGATTGAAAATCAAAAAAAATAAAATGGAGAAGATGAGAGAGTTTCAGACAAAAAAAGATGATGAGAAAGAGAGATGAGAGTGGGTCATACTACTTATAGTATAGTTATGTTTTAACTTAAAAAACTGAATAACATGTGATGAAGTTACCGAAAAGTATGTTTGACGAATAAAGTGTCATATTGTATTATTAGAAACTTAAAAGTGACCCTCTATGTAATATTTTCATAAAAATAATACAAAAAGTAGAAAGAGAGGAAGTTTTTAGATTTTTCGATACTCTTAAGAATCTTAAATAACAATTTTATTATTTTTAAGAGTTTAAATAATTTATTGCAATCTTAAAATTAATTATATAACTAAGCTATTTTAAATTACAAATATTTTTTTGTTTTAGATATTCCTTGAGGTTCTTGCCAATGAGGTTGTTTAGAGATTGATGTAATTTAGTTCTCGTGACAAAATAATTGTGTAGAAAGAGAAAAATAGAGAAGAAGAAATTAAACAACATAAAAGTTGTCCTCTCATGAACTGTCACTACGGCTAGCGACATAATCACGTTGCATCCGAAACCCTAGCATTCATATTCATTGTTTGTGTGTTTGGAATTGGACTCTATCTATCTAATATGTATATTTATATATTATCATGTCTCCACCTCTACATATTTGCCCTGTCTCTACTCCTTTTGTTTTCTTCTACAACTGTATATATACTCTTCTATAGCTAATAGATTTTGGTATGCTATCGGAACAAGCTTCTTTATAGTAGTATATAGTTCATTATTAGTAAGAAATTATTTTATTGATAGTTTGTTTAGCATTTTTATATATTCGGAATATAAATTGTTCGTACTGATCTACCGGTCCCATCAAATTAAAAGTTCCAAACGGTGTATGTAAATATGCAAACATGATTTATAATCGTATATATATCATATTAGATCTGTAGTAATTTTAAACAAGCACATGTCACATGTGCATGTTGTAATTGCATACAGCATGTATACGTACATGTAAAAGAGTCCAAAACAAGACAGAAGAGTGATGCGTATATATATGTGAATGTTGTACTTCACCGGATCTCCATGACCGGTGTGATACCGATGTCTCACCTTCGTTTCTATATAATTCCTTTACCCCTTTTATTTTTCGTAACTGAAGAATTGTGGACCTTAGGTCCATATGTAATATCCTCTTCTTTTTTTTTTAAGTATTCCTAGGCCTGAGATTTATTATCCGAGATCTGGACCGAAATTCGATTTGAATCCGCTCCGAAAATTTAAATATTCGGAAGGCCCGGATCAGAATAACATTTGTTCTTATAATTTAGAGCCTAGTGATATACAATATTAAAATAAAAAGCTAAATTCAAAAACTCTCTCTAAACTCTTTACTTTCTTTCTAGAATTTCTTCATCTGATTTCTTTCGTTCACCAACTCTGACCTCTTCCGCAAGGTTGGAGTCAGGTTTTGCTTTTTTTTTGTTATCAAAATAAACATATTCGATTAAAACTCTGCTAATTAAAGGAGAGATTATTTGTCTATGTGAACAAAATAAGATGGTTGACTGCGAGGACTGCTAGTTTATCCACCATTGTGTTTTGAATCTTGGAAACGTGCTTCATCTCGAAGTCAAGTTTAGCTTTTAGGTTTTATTATTTCATCGGATGGTTTGCATGTTGATTTTGGAAATGTTAAGGTGAAGTTCTAGATCTATTCGGGTTATCTTATTTGCATGATAATGTTCATATATGTTAACTAAAACATAATCATTGTGTAGTTTGTTATATGAACTTATCCACCACATAATATATTTATATATACACATATATATGAACATAATCTTATATTGTAAAAATAATAACTAAATTATGAACTGTGATTCTAAAGTGAAAAATTAAGTTTAATATAATTTTAATTTAATGAAACACATATATTTAATTATAAATTTTGTTTATACTAATAAATTCGTTAAGTTTAATTAACCACGGTTAAACTTCCATTGTCATGTTAAAAAATCTTAAAGATAGGAAAGAGAAAGAGAAAGAGAAATACAAAAAAAATCCATCGTTTGATATACACAAATCAAAATGAAGTGGACATTTTATTATTCAATCTTTATCATAAGATGATTCAGATGAGAACAAAAAGAGATTTTACAAATCTAGTTACAACCATGGAAAGATCTGTTAATCAAAACTTACTTTCTCTAAAGAAAAGAGCGGTCGTAAGGGAGAGAAGAGGAAGTTTCCATTGTAATCTCTGAATGTGGGAGGATTATAAATTTATAAATGGATTATAATGATTGAGGGGGATGAATTGATGAATTTCACTTTTAGAAATTCACATATTTATAGATTTTATACATACCATGGAAGGAAGGAAGGAAGGAGGGGGTATTGAATGAGACATCGTGTAAAGTCTTCTGTAATGGTGCCGGTTTTGTAAAATGGTGTGAAGAACATCAAGCGATAAGACATATGAGTGGGCTTCCCAACAAAGATTGGCGGAAAATTACGTTTCCCGTTACACCTTCTGATATTCAAAGGCGTTTGGATGAAGAGAGAGAGAGCTGAACCACTGCAGCGGCTCTTCACAGTTGTTCGTCGATAGAGAATAATTAAGTGATTAGAAACCCAACTAAATAATTTTTACGAAGCCCCACTTTATAAGATGGCATACATTCTTGGAAGAAATATTTTAAAGCCCAGTAGTTAAGCATCTCGTAGAACTTAAGGGGGTGGGTGTAATGAATTAAGGGTTTCAGGAGATTTTGGAATGTTTTAATTTTGGTGGGATTTAAGTGAGTTTTGGAGTTATTTTAAGTGACTTTAGTAAAAGTTGAAAAGTGAAAATAAACTCTAGAGTTGATTTGGTATACGATATTTTCTAAATTTTTAAAGTTGTTTAGGTGATTTGAAATGATAATTTGTCAACATACTTTTTGCTTTCGGGTTTCTTTATCATTTCATTAATTTTTGCCACATGTCTTGTACCTAAACTCATTATTACTCCCTCTGTTTTATAAAGAATGTTATTTTAGCGTTTTACTTTTATTTCAAAAAAAGTGTTATTTTGTATTTTCAATACAATTTTTCTCATTAAATCTCTTTTTTACCCTTTTAAATAACCAATAAATTATTAGATAAATTATTTTTATTTAAATAATTGTATAATAAATAAGGATATATTAATATATTTTATTATTTTATTAATATGCGTGAAATATGTCTAAATGACACTCTTTACGAAACGGAGGGAGTAATAAACAACTATTAATAATGAACTGATATTGCCTCGCTGCAAGTATTTCTCCATGTTTGCCTCCTTGCTCAAAAACAGAGTGTGTGTCTGTTTGTCACTGACTCAGAACTCATTGCTGAAAGCAGAATCACATTATATAAAGAATTATCATTGCAAATAATCTAGGTATAAGATTACATATATCAAACGTAAGAATAAACTTAGCATAACTATAAACAATCGTGTTTTTGATGAGTGGGTGAAGCTAATGGTTCTATCATATTCTTGAGTCTCTAACTTCTACATGAATGATTGATGCTAATGATGAACAGAGAAAAAGAGAGGAACAAAACGTGCAAGGTTGAGATCACGGTGGAGGTCAAGAGAAACGAAGAAGAGCTTCTCTTTAGCATCACCCATTAAGAAAGTTTGATCCATGACATTTATAGATGATAAGAAACCAGTTCCTTCAAATAACTAGTGAAGGCTTTCGCCTAGATCGATCTGCTGCTATTGAAGACGTTGCAACAAATGTCGAATACTTATCCGTCCCATGCCTAATTAATAATGTTACACCAAATTTGATGTAATACTATTTATTCTATACCAAATTTGGTGTAATTTCATCTCCAATAAAACACCAAAACTGACTATATTCCACCAAATTTGGTGTAATCTGAATAGTGCTACACCAACAATATATATATTTTTTTTTATTATGTTTCATTTAATAATATAGTTCAATTACTATCAAATTTGTAATTAAATATAATTATTTTGTATTATTTGTATTTTTAATTTATTTTTACATAATTAAAAATGCAATTATCTCAAATAGTCATTTTGAAATTTTTGTCACCAAAATATCACTAAAAAGAAAATGATCAAAATAACATCTTTTATTTTAAAATTTTCAAAGTTATTTTTTATTTTTAAAATTTAAAATTCCACTACTAAAACTCTACATCTTAACTCTAAACCTTAAATCTAGTTAGTTAACCTTAGGGATATAAATATATACTTACCTCTTTAATGAAATATTTTGATCATTTTCTTCTTTGAAAATATTTTTGTAAAAGTAAACTAAAAATTCTATCCTAGGAAATTTTTCTTTAAAAAAATATTTTTTTTTATTTTTTTTTCAAAATAAATCACTAAATGACATTACCATTTATCATTTACAAGTAATAAAACAGATATAATAATCTAAATGTGAAAAAATAATCTATTAATTAATTACAAATGATAAAAATATTAAAATATTAAAACTGAAAAATTAAATAATATATAATACTCCCTCCGTTCTATTAAGATAGATGTTTTGGTGTTTTTACACATATTAAGAAAACACATTAATCATACATCGTTTTTAGAAATTATCAAATTCCAATGCATTTTAACCAATAGTCTTTCAATAAATTTAATTAATTTTATTGAAATTTACAATTTTTGTATAGAAAACATAAAAAATACATCTTTGTGAAACAATTTATTTTTGTAAAACATTTATCTTAGTGGAACGGATGGAATATTACTTTTGGTGTAAAATTTGATGTTATTGTTAGAGATAACAAAAAGAATATGATTACCAAACGACTAGGGAAGCAATGGCAGGACTTGCTGCTTCTCCGATCCAGGATTCAGGGATTGGTTAATTTGAGCAAGCTGATAGAATTAAGCAGCTTCCCTGTAAATGTTATGATGACGAAGTGGGTAGTGAATCAGATTCAACCTGCGAACATTCATGGACAGGTTTCTTTTGGTAGAGAGTGTAGGCAGCAAAGTCTTATCTACTTGCTTACCATTAACTTTGTCAGGTTTGTTTATATCTTTCTGAGATTTAGTAAATAAAGTGGAGGTAGAATTAGTACAACCACAGTTTGTTCCAATTTAAAGCAGCTTAGGTTATTAGATTGTGTAGTGATGAAAATTGGTCCTTATGTTTCTTAAATAGAGAAAGACACATTGAAATGTATCATGTTTTCTCTCAAAACGTTTTATGTATATACAATAATAGAAAATTAGATCACATCTTCTCTCTTCTGGTTTATCTAGTGGAAGTAGTCCTGGGCATATAAACGGATCCGGAAAACCCGACCCGACCCGACCCGACCCGGAAAACCCAAAAATGTTCGGCTTCGGTTAATACTAATAACCCGATCGGTTCTTAATATTATGTAATTCGGATTTCGGTTTGGATCGGGTAAAAACCCGGATCCGTTCGGTTAACCCGAGAAACCGAATATCAAAGCCATCCTTCATGAGGCGTGCCCGTGCGTGTTCTTTCTCGAAAACCTCGATAATCGATATTTCTATCTCGAGTCACTCGAACAAGCAAAACCTTAGACGGCTAGACCTCCGACGCGACGATTGCGATTTCGAATGCAAGCTGATCTGCTGAAGTTTTGAATCCTTTAAAGATGTTGTCCGACCGTTGTCCCTTCTCTTCTCTTTCTTTATTTCATTAAGAAAGTCCATCTCTTTCTCTGATTCAGACATATCCTCTCTCAGATTCTTCAAGGAATCAATCGAAGGTATGTAATGAATCATATGATTTTAACTTGTTTCATCTTTAATTTGTTTGAGATTGTGAATTTGTGATGGTTGATTCTTTGATTCTTTATCAAGTTGATAACTTTAGAGTTATGTTAATCTCGGGTTGTTTTTTTTTGCAGATGGATTCTTCATCACCTCAACATAAAGCTACCAGAGATGATGATGAAACTCAAGGAAGCGAAGATGAGTTTGGGACAACTAGTCCTGCTACTGCAAGTGGAAACAAAAGGAAGAGAAAGTCAGCGCCACATATTAAAAAGAAGAAGAATACAAGTACAAGGTCAAAATATTGGGATCATTACACAAGATTGAAGGAGAATATGAACAAATGCAGCTGTAACTATTGCGGTAGAGTTATGTGTTGTGCAACGTCCAATGGCACTTCCTGTCTGAAGAAGCATCTTAGTATCTGCAAGGAACATCAGACATGGGTACAAAGTCAGTCTCAGACTCAGCATACTCTGAATGTCGAAAGTGATGATGAAGATAGTGTTCAGTTGAAGCTTGCTAGAGTTTCTAATGAAGTTGTAAGGGAAGCTACTAATGAGATGCTAGTCATATCCGAGTTGCCACTATCTTTTGTTGATGGGTTGGGATGGAGGCACTTCTGCAACAAGGTTAATCTACCTAAGCTACACTCACGAAGAACAGCAACAAGGGACATTGTGGAGTTGTATGCAAAGAGAAAATCAGATTTGATGCAGCTGATCAGTGGCAACAAGCAAAGGGTTTCTTTAACAACCGACATTTGGGTTGCACCGAGTACAGCAGCTAGCTACATGGTCATCACAGCACACTTCATCGATACTAGATGGAAACTTAGGAAATTTATCATTGGTTTCAAGCATGTAGCCGATCATAAAGGGGCGACAATATGCTCTGTCTTGCTGGAGTGTATGGCTGAATGGGGGAATAACTAAGGTGTTTACAATAACAGTAGACAATGCCACTGCGAACACTAATGCTTTGAAGCTGTTCAGGGATGCTTTCAACGCTTTAGGACCTGAGTTCTTAGTATTGGGAGGTGAGTTTCTGCATTTACGTTGTTGTGCTCACATAATCAATTTGGTTGTGCGAGATGGTCTGCTAGAGGTGGATGCGAGTGTGTGTGAAATTAGGAACGCCATACAATATATCAGAGCTTCTTCTAAGAGAGTAGAATCATTTGATCAGAAGGTTGAGTCAGCAAGGATGACAAGAGGTAGCTTATCTTTGGACTGCAAGACCCGGTGGAATTCAACCTACCTAATGTTGTCAAGAGCACTGAAGTTTAGGGCAGCGTTTGATAGAATGGAAGTTGAGGATAAGCTTTACAATGATCACTTTCAAGAGACTGTGGAGGGCAAGAAGAGGGTTGGACCACCAACTTCAGAGGATTGGGATAAAGTGGAGAGTTTGGTCAAGTTCCTGGTAATATTTATAACTCCACTCTAGTTGTCTCTGCTTCTAACTCTCCTAGTTCCTATAAGCGTTACAATGAGATTGTCACCATAGAAAGGAATCTGATTACATTGGGTACATGTCTAGATGAGAAGCTTAGGATAAAGGCTATGGTTATGAGAGCAAAGTTTAATAAGTATTGGGATGGTCTTAAAGATATTAATAGGTTGTTGATTGTTGCAAGTGTCTTTGATCCGAGGAACAAGATGAAGTTTGCTGGTCTTTGTTTTGAAAAACTTTATGGGAAAGATAGTCCGCAGGTTAAGGTGCTCAATGACTCAGTCATTGAAGTTATGGAAAGACTTTTAGACGAGTACAATACCTTTGGAGCATCAAATACTGCTCCAACATTTGTTACATCGTCTCAGTCTCAGAGTCTGAGTGCTCAAGAGTCACAAGATGGGGTTCCGTTTGATTCTTCTGATGAGAATGAGTATGAATATGAAAGAATGGATTCCTTGTACAAGGAACTGGTGAATGAGTTGGGATTTCAGGATTCAAGCACTGAGTTGGAGCTATACTTGAAGGAGAAAGTAGAAAATCCTAAACTCAATCCTCTAGGAATTCCGTTTGATGTTTTAGCTTGGTGGAGGATCAATAGTTCAAAGTACCCGATTTTAGCTGCCATAGCTAAAGATGTTCTAGCTATGCAAGTCTCCTCAGTTGCATCAGAGTCTGCCTTTAGCACTAGTAATCGAATTCTTGATCCATCCAGAAGTTGCTTGACCCACTACATGATTGAGGTCCTCATGTGCACAGAACAATGGCTTAAGTGTGAGATTCGAATCAATGAAAAAAGTGTGGTGTCCAATCAACAATTGATTGCTGAAATTGAATTACAAGATGAACTTCAAAAAGATATGTTCTTAATCTTCTATTTTTCATTTTGAGCACTCCAATTCAGATTTTAATCTTTTCTTTTTCATTTGTCTAGAGTTTGAGCCACAGCTGCACTTCCAAACCTGAGAATATGTCAAAGGTACGAGTTGCATTGCTTCTTCACGAGTTCAAGTCTTAATCTTTTGCTTTCTTTTGCAGGTTATCTTTGACTTGGATGACTTGGATGCTTGGAATTGAAAAGAAGAACATGCTTGAGTCCTAGACTATCTCATTTGTTTCTGTTTCAGTGATGTTGTTTCTGTTTCAAGAATGATTTTAGGATGTTGTTTCTGTTTCAAGGATGTTTTAGTTTGTTTTCATGCTAGTTATGTGATGTGTAAGCACTTTTGAATTTATATTTCTTGAAATTCTTGTTATAGGTTCGTTTTTTTCAGGTTAAAATCCGAACCGGACCCGATTTTTCGGTTTAAAATCCGAACCGGTCTTAATTCGGTTCTTATTCGGATTCTTAAAAAAATAAGAAAACCGAACCGGAACCGAAATTAACCGAACCGATCCGATCCGTAATTTGACCGGTTCCTAATCGGGTTACATTTGATCTAACCCGAATAACCCGAAAACCGTATAACCCGACCCGAGGATCCGAATGCCCATGACTAAGTGGAAGTACTCAAGCATCACTGCATTTTAGCTACTACAGTATCTTGTTCTTGTAAATAAGATGAACTGGAGATAAAAAGAAGAATCGTTAAAATATAAATATGAGATGTCTTCATTTAACTTGTGTTGATGTGGATACTAATCTTCTACCTTCGTCATTCAAAAATTCACTTCTAACATGAATAAATGACGCATGCCTAGCTAGTAGCTTGACACTAGTTGTATCAACGGTTGGGTTCACGAGTCATGACTCTTCGTTTTCTGCTAAAGTCATTATGACACCGCTACGCCTTCCCTCATAGTCCAATGCATGTTAACTGTTTCCAGGAAACGTCTTTGCTTTATAAACTGTGTTTTCTTTTTATATATCTATATATAAGAACACTGAACATTCAGATCTTTGATATATAATATAGACTTGCAAGTCATTTGGGTAGAATGGGTTCAAGCTCAGAGGAAATATCTACAATTGTGAGGAAGTGGAGAGAGCATCCTCCTTCTTCGTATTCCCTCAAAGTTGACAACTTCAAACAACTTGAGATGTCGACGACAACGTCCGCTAATGATAATTACCAGTCTCGTCCTTTCTCCTCTTGTGGGTATAACTGGTACGGATCATCTATTCATTCTATGGTGAGACTAATGGGTAGTTGTTTTAAACGTAATCTCTATCTAATAAGGTATTACTATGTTTTCTATAAAAACAGGAAACTTATCGTATACCCAAAAGGGAACAAAAAGGACAATGCGAAAGGATTCATTTCGATGTATGTGGAAATAGACAGCAAAAGCTTGATATCAGCACCAAATTGTGAGGTGTTTGCGGAACTCATTTTCTTTGTCTACAACAAGACAGAAAACAAATACTTTACTATTCAAGGTACATAAGCTACTTGTAATCTATATATATATATATGTTTATTCACATATATTTCAGTCATCACTCATCAGTATATTTTATGTAATTCAGATGTAGAAGTAAAGAGGTTCAATGCACTTAAAACGGTATGGGGGTTGCAGCAAGTTCTTCCATCTTTTCAATTCAATAATCCTGAAAGCGGTTACGTCTTTGAAGGAGATCAATGTGAGTTTGGTGTTGATGTCGTTGTTCCTTCACCCCTTACCAATTGGGAGATTCTCTCTTTTAATGAGAAACTCCCCTTTCCGAAGTTCTCTTGGAATGTGAAGAATTTTTCTCAGTTGAAAGAGGATAGGTACCTATCAAACACTTTCTCAATGGGAGCAAGGCAATGGTGAGTATACATACATACATGTGTTGGTATTAGTGGTTTATTTATATCTAATATTGGACAAACAAGTATGTTTTTTACACATGTATATGTGTATTCGTGTCCTTACGAATGGTAAATAAGTTCATAATAATTACTGTTTAATTTGTAGGGTTCTGTGGCTGTATCCGAAGGGTGACTCTAGAGCAGATGGCAAATCCTTATCTCTTTTTCTGGTTTTAGCTGAGAGTGATAAACATAAAGCAGATGAGAAGACTTTCGTCCAAGCATATTTGCGAGTTCTAGACCCATATGGATCGAGTCATCATGCATACCAAAGTATTTTT
Source organism: Sinapis alba (assembly GCA_012274485.2). NCBI lineage: Eukaryota > Viridiplantae > Streptophyta > Magnoliopsida > Brassicales > Brassicaceae > Sinapis > Sinapis alba. The sequence continues at coordinate 35,093 of MU106783.1, read as the reverse complement.
CGAAAACACTGTTACATTACTTATGTTTTTCTGTTTTCTTACTAACTAAACAAGTTGATACCCTCATCTAGCTGGACATATACTCAGAATTTTATTTACTTGCAGTGAACTTCTGGCACAAAGAAAAAAACCTTGGTTTTGGTTGGCCTAAGTTTTTGTCTTTAACTGAACTTGGAAAGCTTTATTTGGACAAGGAAGATGCGTTGCACGTCGAGGTCGAATTTGAAGTCATTTCTGGAACCAAATATTCTCCCATTATCTAAGCATTACTATTGTGCTACCAGACAATGCTGTCTTCTACTTATTAATTATCATTCGACTTCTCTGGTTGGCCTAAGTTTTATAAAACAAATCTTCCTTTTGTTGTTTCAATGTTCAGGAATTATAAGTATAATCATCTATTCTCCACAACTTTTAACTAGTTGCTACATGTACTGCTTACCATTTTTTATTTTTTTACTTAAATACTGCTTACCATTTTGAAAGCCTTTTACAAAAAAATTGCTGCTTACTATTAGTTTTGTATTCATCAGTGTCGTCACGTTGTTCTGTTAGTTAGATCAATCAACGTGTGTTATGTTATACTTCCTCCGTTTCAAATTAGATGTCGTTCTGGAGTAGAATTTTTGTTTCAAAATAAGTGTCGTTTTCGATTTTCAATGCAAAATTTATTGGTAATATTCTTTATTCTATTTTTCTATTGGTTGATATATATGGTTAGGTGTATTGGTAATAGTGTTTTTATTTTGAAAATATGTAAAATTAAATGTTTTCTTAATCTGTGTGCATAAACCTAGAACGACAACTAATATGAAACGGAAGGAGTAGGTGTTAGAATTAATCATAGACCTCCGTGTGTCATTCCTTGAATTTATTGAAAGTTTACAGCTTACCAAAACAATCGAACACTTGTAACTTTACAACTTCAGTCTATTTGCATTCTCAATTCTCCCCTTTTTATTTGAATGTGAGAATCCAAACAATCTACAAAAAGGAAAAAAAAAAAACAGCACCATGCAACACACAGACTACAAGACGCTAAGTTCTCAGAGAGCTGCACAAGGAGTCAATTCAAATCACTTCTAGATTAAAATCACACATAGGGTTGGGTATAAAATTTGCAACCTGAAATCTGAACTGAACCTGAATCAAAATATTCTATTCGTATCCGGTCTGAATTGTTTAATGAGTCTTGTAGGGTATAACAAAACTTATCCGAATTCAGTGTGTTATTAACTGAACATGAACGAAAAATCAAAAAAATCAAAAAATATTCAAAGAAATCGGTATGAATGTCCAAATTAATACATAATATAAATATGTAATTCAAATATTTAATTTCATATTTATTTTAATATAATATATAACAATAAGAATTTAAAATTTAATTAAATACCTTAAATACTTTATGGGGGGCTTATTGTATTAGAGATTTGATAAAATTTTGAGGGTTTAAAATATGAGATTTTGTGGGTTTTAAAAATTTTGATGGAAATTTTGATGGAGAATTTGGTAGAATTCTAAAACATAACAAAAAAAAAAAAAAATTTGGTAAAATCTTCTTCTTTTTAATATTTCAAAACCCCCACCTTAGTTTTTTTCTTATATTCATAAAGCATAATCTCTTACCTCAGAGATTAACAAGTTCGTATTAAAAAAAATACATTTGGAATTCATGTTTCTTTTTCAGACTAACATTATTATAGTTTTGCATGCCAAGTGTAAAGATACATGTTGTTGTGATGTTGCCAATAGCACATGTTGTGGAACTGGCATGGGATGAAAGTACCATAGCTAACACCTTCTAGAAAGAAAATCTCAAACACATAAACAAACGAGCACAAAATTGCAACCGGCCTGGATGAAAAAAAATAATTTACAAGTTGGACGTATGGGTCAAACTTGGACACATATCTGTCACAAAACAAAAAACATGTATATAATACGAGTTGCCTCCTTCTTGAAAAGTCCCAGAAGAAGCTGAGACTTTGTTGACATTGTAATAATACGAAGGAGGTATTGGACCTAAACCAAGAACCAAGCCCCAACCACCATCAGGACAGTTAGAAACATTAGAACAAAGCTTATGGTTGTAGTGAGTGCTTCCGAGCTAGGCATTTCAAGCTGAGAGCAGTGTCACCAAAATTGTCAAGCTTTGCAATACCGTTGACACGAAAAAAGTGAAGGCCACTCTCGTTTAAATCCATATGAAGAAGATGGAAGGGATGCAAAAGAAGAGGAGAATATGCCCAGAACAATAATACTTAAGAACACCTTGTAAGCTACAGTTAAAAAAAAAAAAGCAACTTGAGATATAAACATCTCCTACCACTGACAAAACCCCATGTGTCTGCTCTGTCCATCTTTAAGAATGAGCAAGAGCAATAACCTTCCTGCAGTAGTTACAAAAGAATCTCAGCCAGTCAGCTAAGAAAGAAGAACAATAAAAACTACAAGGATTCAAGGAAATACAAATTTCAGTTTATGGAGTTACAAAGTACATACCAATAATTGGTTATAACTATTCTTGGAAAGGACTAAGCACCAACCAAGGTGACTTATGGTTACAACATTTTGTGGCCTTAGGTAAAAGAACGAGAGGGTGTACATATGAAGGAGGAGAAGATAAAATAAGACTGAAAAACACGCCAGATGTTCTGGATCTTCAGCTGAAGTCTAGTCCTGAAACCAAGCCATTTGAGGAGCAAGTAAGTTGGCCATAATCATCCTTAGTACTTCAAACGCTGGGAACGCAAGAAAAGATCGAAGATAACTCCTAGGCATTTGCAGTTGGCAATCAGAGGAGATGAAGACTAATTAGTTACTTCCTTATATAAAGAATCAGTGATATCTAACAATATTGCTGAAGCAGAAGTGAGGTTGCTTACTTCATTATATAAAGAATCGGTGAGTTATATATAGCTAATTACTTACACCCTTTGAGGTCTTCAAAGTATATAATCCAGTCCTAATACTGATTTGTAATTTACATGGACGAAATACAGATTCTATGGTGTCCTTTCGAACAAGGTACATTCACAAAGTCTCTTCTTCTAGATTGGTTATAGCCATTATGTGATAAATGCAACTAATCATTCCTATTCTGATCACTGTTCCTATCTGCAGCGAACTTTTTATGAAAACGTTCATCGAATCTCGAGAAGAAAAGGAAAAGCCAGCCGAAGCTGACAAGAAGAAGCTGGAGAAAGATGCAATCAAGGATAAGCTAGTGTAAAAGAAAGACCGTGCTGACAACGAACGATGTTAACCTCCAGATCCGTAGACATTGAATGTGATTAAAGGTAGGGTCTTTAACCAAAGACTCTAGAGTTTCAGATCGATGAATGGTTTGTTATATCATACCCAATGTTGCACATACCAAAGAAGAGCAAAGAGATCTTTCCTAGATCATAAACAAAGTAGACAGACGTTTATTTCAGTTTTGCAAAAATGGAGACTCAAGATAGAGGAGATAAAACTTCATCTCAAAGAGCTTTCCACAGGAAGTATAGGAACATGTGGAGTTAGTTTGAATCCAAGACTGATTATTAATCAAATGGAGCTTCAATATGAGTTGAAGAGAGTTTCATTTGAAAAGAGAAGCAAGAGCCTTGGATGGACAAAGAGGGTTTCAAGGATAAGCTTAAACCCTTAACTCACGTGATCTCTCTCTCCGTTACGTATGAGATCGTACGTTTGCAGGCTTGTCTCAGATGAAACAAAGAAAGCATGTTGGCAAGTCACTGCTTTGCGTGAAGGGTTAAAGGAGCAAGAGGCAAAAGGAACCAAAGCTTAACTCAAGTTATGATAGCAAGGTTTAACTCTACCTATGGTTAGTTGTTGCTTTAGGTTAAAGCTCTAGGAGTATAAGAGCAAAGACAATAGGTTAGAGCTGTGTGAGCTTGCCGCTAGTGTTGTGCGTGAGAGAGCACCAAAGAGTGCGAAAGCACCATGAACTTTAGAGTGTATAAACACCTAGGGTTTGAGAGTACTACAAGCTTATAATTGCTTCGTAGTAAAGAAAACAGAGAGAGGGGAAACAGGGGTTGAGAGACAGCTTTGTATTCACATGAGAGGGTGAGAGACAAAGCTTGTAACCTTGTGATTTAGTGGATTGGTGGATGTATCCACCCCCTGAGGTGTAGGTACCTCACATTGAGGCTGAACTCAGGGTAACCAAATCAAAGTGTGCTCCCTTTATTTTCTGCTCTGCATCTTCTTCTTCTGTTTTGCATCATCATATTCTCTCAACTTCATGCTACTGAGTTTTGCTTTCCAATCTATCTAAGTGCATAAGTGCTTGAACAAATGGTAACTTGATGTCTGTGTAGAGGCATAGATCTCAACAGAACAGATGGCGTGTGGAGAGGTTTTGTTCTCTCTATTACAATCAATTTCAATCCTTTTGTAGTGTGTACTGTAGCCATGATCAGACCAAACAAAAAAACTTAAGCTTCTTATTCCACGTAAGGATAGAAGAAGAAGAATAGAGGTTTTTGAATAATCCGACATGTCAATCATCTCTTCTCGTTGATTTTTTTAAAAATACTATCTATGTAGATAGTATTCTTTCTTATTGAATCTAAAGGGTAAATGATGTTTTCTAATAACCTAAAAGAACCTTTTATGAATTTTATTGTTGAAATCTATATTTTCCAATAAAAAAAGAGATTTAATAGGATTTTCTACAAAAGCTATATCCAATAATCATAGATTTGTAAAGGTTTTTACAAATATCATATTCAATAAAGGAGGATTTGACAAAAACCTATTTTTTAAAATGAAATTCCTAATTCAATAAGTATGACTATCTATATATCTAAAGGAGTGTTTTCTTCACTCCTAGGCCATCCACATCAGCGCCACGTCATTAAGTCAAGCTTTGTGGTGTTGACATGTGTCTGGAATACTTGATTAAACTTTAAAACGTACAACTAATTTGACCACTGGACCACTTCAATTTCCTTGTAAATACATTCAGCCTATTAATATATATTCGTTTTGTGTTTAATTTTTGTTTACATCCGATCCAGAAATGGTCAGAACCAAACCGTAAATCGATCAAATACTCATTGGATATATTTTCTAAATAATCGATATAACCAGAACCAAACAATTCCTATCCGACATCGATCCAAATACTCAAAATTCCAGCCCAAACTAATCGTGTTGACACAACATGCAAAAAATGAAACTTTAGGTTCGTTTCTCATAATCGTTCTATGGTGACTCATGATCTTTGTCTCTGAAACAGTCCGAGTTATAACTTCTTAGTGTTTAATTCTATTGATTAAATCAACCACGATGAAATCGTGAATGTGTGATTTACATCGGTGAGTCGTTGTTTTTGCGAGTATAAATAGGTCAGTATTCATCATTTCGAAATCATCTTCTCTTTTATATATATTTTAGTATGTTTACCATTCTATCATTTTCGATGTTGTTTAGAATCAATTTGGATATGAAACTCTCAAGCATCTCCTCATACATTGTTTTGCCTATTCAATTTGATCTTTATAAAAATTATTAAAAAATTTAAAAATAATTTAAATAAACAGTTATAAATATATAAAAAAATCCATTATCCTAAATTAAAAATAAGAGGAGTTTCATGGAAGAAAAAATAAACTATATATGTATTCATCATTTTATTGTTAGTTGAGTATTTTTACTAATTTTTTTTTTAAAATATAATTTCAGGTAAATATTTATATATCCGAAACGATCTGGAACGAACCATAAATCGATCAAATACTCAGTGGATATATTTTCTAAATAACCGATTTACATGTAACCAAACAATTCCTACTCAACATGAAAGGAAATGAAACTTAAGGTTCATTTTTCTTCATCGTTCTATGTTGACTCATGATCTTCGTCTTTGTCTCTGAAACGGTCTGAGTTATAACTTCTTAGTACTTAATCCTACTAATTCAATCAACCACGATGAAGTCGTGAATGTGTTATTTACATCGGTGAATTAGTATTTTTGCGAATATATATAGGCCAATATTCATCATCTCGAAATCATCTTCTCTTTTAGTATGTTTACCATTATATCATTCTCGTTGTTGTTTAGAATCAATATGGATCATAAACTCTCAAGCGTTTCCTCACATGTTGTTTTGCCTCTTCAATTTGATCTTTATAAAGTTATTTCCTTGTGTAAAGAGACTTATTTTGTGATCAATATAGATTGACGTTGTGGTTTTGGGTGGCTTTAATAAGGCATGGTCTATTCTGTTTCTCTCTCAAAATTTGTTTATTGTCTGTTTTTTCAGATGGGTAAATTAAAAGCTTATCCATCCATCTGATATCACCATGAATATTGTGTTTTTTTTTTTCCTGTTCCAGAATATCCGATCCCTGGTGAAAAGTATTGTGATTCTTTTCCCAAGGTTTTCCTTCAGAATAAACATTATTAATGACGTTACTAAGCCATGTGAGATGTGCACTACTGATGGAAATACGTAAAGCATGACAACACAGTCACCTGGCTAGCTTTATGGAATGATCCTATTAACCCAAAGGAACCGGTACTGTTCACGAAGCAGACGAAGATCAACGTGGGGTCCCGTGGCAAATTCCAACGCCAACCTATGAAGCGGTTAGAGGAAAAACAGGATCGGAGAAATCTCTTATGCGTCCTCCGAGAACGAATTTGACACAGGTGCACGAGAAGAAAAAGGTACGGAGCTCGAAATGTCCGCCACTCCTCCTTAACATTTAGCGAAAACGAAGCTTTAGGGAATACAATTTATCACGGGTTCTTAACATTTTTTTTTAACCAGGGTCCTTAACATTTTCACCAAAATTTTTTTTTTTTAAATCACAGGTCCACAATGGTGTATGTTTATATATGGAAAGAATATAATTATTGAGCATAAAAACGAAACAATCATGTTGGCCACAAGTAACAATTATAAACTATATAAACGTTAAAAAACTGGCAATCTTTTAATTAACCATATACAATATATATTAAAAATTAATTAAATAACAAAAGATTATTACTCATCTGAACACCATCAACAATATTTTATTTCAGGAACTCTTTTTACATTATCCAAAAAAAAAAACATAAATTTAAAATACAAAAACAATGATACATCATACCATAAAAGAGATAAGTAGAGGTTAACAACATAAAAGAAGAAGAAAAAAAATACTTTCTTTAGTATTTGGAATATTAGTCGGGTTTCTATTTTTATTTTCATAGATTACAAATCTACTTTATAATAACAAAGAATTATGGTAAAGCTTCAAAAAGAAAGAGAGAGAGAGAGTCCTAATTTTAAAAAGAAAATGAAACCAAATTATGCAAAAGTTTCAATAAAACTAAAACTACAACCACCAAATACTTTAAAATAGATACACATTCAAACAAAAGTATACTAAAATATTTATCTAAAAAGATATATTCACATACAACTAAAGCCATTAACTCCAGAAAATTACAATTCATATAAAATTTTCAAATTTAAAACAAATATATAACATAATACATTAATTTGTTTACACATCAAGATCAAGAGACCAATAGATTTTAATTTAGAAACAATGTTGGCTTGACTTTTCTATGCATATATATGTTGTATATTCTATATAATCAAATATAAATGATATATTTAAATAAAATAAGATAAATTCTTTACATCTCTTCACAATATTAATATTTATTGGCTTATTTTTATGTTTTTCCAAGTAAAACTATTAACCACCTCAAATTAATATGTATGATTTATTTTTCACTCTATCCTGTTCAGAATTCCCAACAATAATTTTCTCTAAAATTTTGAAAAGATTTTAAACATATATCAGATATATGAACGTTGTATTGTAGATACAACTTAGAGCTGGAAAAGATCAACAAAACATTAACATGGATAACAAATTCTATTGCTATTTCCAAGTTCAAACTTTATAAAGAGGATGATTGGTAGGTGATGTACCGATGTGAGTGCTTTGCACATCTTTTATTATTTCATAGCCTATTTTATTACCGATCATGTTTTAGCTGAAAATCTAAACTTACAGCCCAAACTTTTAAAAATGAAATATTATTAATTTTAGAAATTTTAGAAATTAATTTTTCTAACAATTTTTATTCACTGTTTTAAAATATTTTGAAATAAATCTACAACAACAAAATCTATCGCTTAAATTATAAAAGCTAAAAATCTAAAGCTATATTATTTATCAATCATCTCAAAAATTGCTTAGGAAAAATAATCAAATGATATCATATATTTATATTAAATTCAAAAGAAAATTATATAATTATTTAATCTGCGCGTAGCGCGGATACGGACCTAATACTTTTTAAAAAGAATTATCACTCGAATTATGTAGTTTCAACAAAAAAAAGTTTATTAAAGAAAAATTCTCTTTGCCGTTTGTAATATTCAAGAACACGACAAATATAAAGGATGATTGGAATGAACTGTAATTTATGTTTTTGCTATAAAAAAGTAAGATGTAAGCTAGATATATATATACTGAGAATTTTGTTTACTTGCACTTGCAGTGAACACCTGGCACACTGGAAAAATTCGGGTTGCGGCTGGGATAAGTTTTTGTCTCTAGCTGAACTTCGAAAGTCTTACTTGGACAAGGAAGATGAGTTGAAAGTTGAGATCGAATTTGAAGTTGTTTCTGCATCCAAATATTCTCCCATTATCTAAGCACTACTATTTTGCTATTAGACAATGAAACTTCCCCTTTGCAGTTTTTATTATTCAGGAACACCACAAGTACCGCAACTCTGAACTACTTGCTACAACAAGTACCACTTACCATTAACTTGGTATGGATGTGAGTGTTGTCATGTCTTTTTTTTTTTCCAAACATGTGAATTTTAATATAAATATGAGAGATGGTCGTAGTTGTTTACAAAAGAAGTTCTAGAATGGGTTTCCTAAATAAGGAGAAGCCATGAATATTCGATTATGAGGAAGATCACTCACTAATAAAGAATCCACAATTTTGTGAGGTGCTTGAAAGATTTCTTGCTACATGCACCTTTAGTTGAAAACCAATTATAAGTAATATAATTGGTGTTATTTAATATATTGTTCCCATGTTGTAGAATTGGCTAGATCCGCTCCTGACCACAATGGTTGTCGATCAACAGAAAAATTGTATTTCTTCTCTTCTAATTGCTCCGGCTAAGCCACTCAAGGACTACATTAATGTGTGCTTTTTTCATGGATCATCTTATGTGTTCTTGTAAATGGTTAAGATGAGTAGTGGAGATGAAAAGAAGAATCAAACAGATTGTTAAACATAAACAAATGGTAACCTAGATTGTACCGAAGATTATGACAAAACAAGTTTTTAAATCCTGATTAACTGTGAAGCTCCGAACATTAGTCACGCACAAGCCAACTTCGAACCAATACGGGGCCGTTTTAGCGGACGACTAGGTATAGGTACGGGTTATTCAGATGTTCGGATCAGGTTTAGGTCGACTCCTTCCAGTCAAGGTCATTCGGTTACTAGTCATTTGGATATAACTAAATATTAAAAAAAAAAAAAACAGTTTAGATTCAGATCAATTCTTTTTGAATCCGAATCGGTTGAGATATGTAATTAATATATATATATAGTGATTAAGTATATGATTGCGATCAAATATCTAATCCATCCTTTATCTTGTGTTGATTCAGTATGTGTTTGTATGCAGAATAAAGAGAAGACACAAAGATACGAGTTCCCAAGGATGTTAACGAATCCTTGGTACGTCTCGGGAGAAAGAGTAAAGGATTACAAGCCTTACAGAAATCTCTCACCAAGCTCACAACCCTCTAGACACCACAACGCTACTCTCTATAACTCAGAGATAGAGCGATCACAAGGTACAAGATGATCTCACACCTATTCCCTCTCCGTGTATACCTCACTCTCTCTCAGATACAAAGCAACGTCATTATCTTTTTCTCTCCAGATATTCTTTCGATTCTCTTCTCCTATTATACCAGCTTAGATTCCCTTTGACTACCCTTTACACTTGTGTGACAGCTCACGTCGTTGCAACGGAATGCACATGGGCTGTTCCTTAGACCGTTACAAACACCAGCTAGTGTATCAGTCAAAAACGCTGCGTATAACTATCTTCAGGCTTTGCAATAGCTGAAGCTTCTCCTAGACCTACACTCAAGCCTACAAGACTTCTCCGGCCCATGCTTCATTATTAAGCCCATACCCAGGAATTGTGAAAGCACACGTGACAATATAATATATATAATTTTCAAGTATATAGCGGGTCAGAACATATTCGAATATTTGAGATCCGAAAAATTTTGAATATTCAAATTTCATCAAAATTTAATTGAAATCCATAATTTTCTATAATTTTACAAAATAACATAAAAATAATAATAACTAAAATTAAACATTTAAAATTCTAAATTTAACATGGAAATTTATGATTACTTGAAAATATTACAAAAATAATAATAATTATTATTATTATTGTTGTAAAAAAGACATTACAAATAAATTATAAATTAAATATAGAAAATAAAATACATAAGAGTAAAATCAGTTCTTATCTTGACAGATATATTAGGATATGTTATTATTGGTTCCAATTCTTTTGAGTAGATGAATTTTAGATTCAAATAATTACTACTCCCTCTGTTTCACAAAGAGTGTCACTTTGACATTTTTCACACATATTAAAAAACTGATTGAAATGTATTTATGTTTTCATTAATGTTAGCTATTTAACCAATAGTATTTTAAATAAATAGATTTATTTATAAAATTAATACATTTTATAATTAATATTAAACTGAAAATAAGTATAAATTGTATTAGAATCGTAAAGTAACATTTTTTTATGTAACAAGAAAAAAGATACTAAAGTGACAATTAATTTGAAATGAAGTATAAAATTTCAGTTGGATTTTGGATTGGTATATTTTCGGATGGTTTCAGTTTAGATCTTTGGTACGTACGCTGTCCAACGAGATATTTGTTACCTAATCCAACGTTACAGGAGTCCCATACTAGTTTTCATCGCTCAAGATTCCGCCACGTAAGCAAAAATCTAATTGAGATATTTATTTTAATTTTAATGAGTAGCGTACCGCCACGTCCCTCGTCGACAAAACACGAGTTTTGTTTTTCTTCTTTTTTTTTGGTCCCTACGTTGATTCGTCAACTCAAAACACAAACCCTAAAACGATCCCAAACATCGATTAGAAAAATCAATTCGAAGAAAAATCAAACCTTTACGAATCTTTTCTCCTTTAATTCGGTTGATGAAACATCTGAAGCCGAGATAAACGCAATTAGCGATGATGGGTTTCTCTGTTTCCGACGAATTGCTAGGCACCGTTGCTCCGATCGTTGTTTACTGGCTGTACTCTGGGATCTACGTGGCGCTATCTTCTCTGGAGAGATACAGATTGCATTCGAAGGCGGAGGAGGAAGAGAAGAATCTCGTCTCCAAATCAGCCGTCGTGAAAGGGGTTCTTCTCCAACAGCTCGTTCAAGCTGCTGTCGCTATCCTCTTGTTCACGGTAAAGTTTCAAACTTTTATTGTGAATCCACCTTTTGGGTTCTCTTGGTATCTGATGCTGACGTTTATGGTGGGACGTGTATGGATGATGAAGATTGGGTTATGTGATAAAAGGTTGAATCTTTTGTGTGCTAATGTAGCTTTCACCCAAAAAGAGATATCTGCATTAATGATTCTTATGTTGACTGCAACGTTTGTGAAAGTTGCAGTTTTGGAGGTTTGATATGAATCTTAAGCTAAGAAGCTAGAAGAAAGGGCCTTTTTCATCTGAAACTAGATTATAGATTGGCTGTTTAGTTCCTTTTCTCCTACAGCCTAGTAGTTGAGTAACCCGAAACCTTTCATGACCCGTGAATCAGATTGTTCATTTCAGTGTTACACAGAGATAGTTAAAGCTTTAGGTAAGTAAGAGAGGTTTGGTAATTGCTTTGGGGCCTTGGGAGAGCTTAGGATGCTCTAGAACTGACCTTAGGACTCTCTCTTCAGTTTGGTTTGTCTTAAGTTCTTTAATGTTATTCTGATCTACAGAAGAATAAAGAAAGATCTCGGTTCTGGCTCTTATCAGCTTATCTTATGAGAAGACTATACTCAACCAACAAAACTATACTTAAGTAGCAAACCAAATATTTTGGTGAAAAGAGGTTCCAGATGAGTTATAGTGTGTGGTATGAGGACTGATGTTACAATCTATGAAGCCGCATCATGGATTCTTGGTTTGCCTTTGTATTTTCATGAGTACTTGTATTGTCTTGTATACTGCCTGGTTTGCTAGACATGTCTTTGATAGATATATTTTTCTTACTAGACATGCCTCTGATAGATTGGTTGGGTATCTTCTTTTCTGTTTATACTGCTGGTTTTCGCTTTAAACCCTCTCAAACATGCTTTCTCCATTGTCTTACACAGGTCACAGGAAGTGATGCCGAAGCAGACAAAGCGCAACAGTTTTCTCTTTTAATCCTAGCCAGGCAGTTTGTGATCGCCATGATAATCCTCGACACGTGGCAATACTTCATGCATCGATACATGCACCACAACAAGTTCTTATACAAACACATCCACTCTCAACACCACCGTCTCATCGTCCCTTATGCCTATGGAGCTTTATACAACCATCCAGTGGAAGGCCTTCTATTGGATACAGTTGGAGGCGCCTTGTCTTTCTTAATCTCTGGCATGTCACCAAGAATGTCCATCTTCTTCTTCTCCTTCGCCACGATCAAGACCGTGGACGACCATTGTGGTCTCTGCCTTCCTGGGAACCTGTTCCATATGGTGTTCAAGAACAACTCGGCTTACCATGATGTGCATCATCAGCTTTATGGGAGCAAGTTCAATTTCTCTCAGCCTTTCTTTTCCGTGTGGGATCGGATTCTGGGGACTTACATGCCATACTCTCTTGAGAAGAGAGAAGGTGGTGGGTTTGAAGCACGTCCCACTAAAGAATTCAAAGATGATTGAGTTTTCTTGAGTAATGTTCTTTATGTCCTTGAGGTTGGATAGTGGATGGATACTTTGTGGTTTGGAGATGTTAGTTTAAAATCAGAACTGAGTTGCATTTTGCCTTATTTTCTCACGATGGGATTAGCTGGATGGAGCTTGAGATTTGTATATATACGTTATTGAGTTGTTGTTCTACTCTGTTTTGTTTTGCATGTATTATGAGATTTGTAAAACAACCTTTTTCTATTTAATTACTTATTTATCTACGAGATATGTTTAATCAAGGTCTCTCTCACACACATTGCAGTTTGGTGGCTTGTCTTCAACTTCAATTATTGTTGGTGATTAACATCAAAATCCGAAGCATCACACGTTGAGAGGACTTCCAACATCAGTCTCATCATGTTCTTCTTTCAGCTTCTTGTTCTTATTCTTCCCCTTGCAGGCACAGATTTTCATCTTCAAATTAGCCCACTGATCCAAGAAATAGTGAGGAACACACATGATCTCAGGAGTTTGGAAGCTCACTTTCTGAATACTATCCATTTCAACCAATCCAAATGACGTAGTTTTACCTCCGTAGAGAGATGATAGGAGCAGAATGTGCCATACAGTTCTCAGTCAAATACAATCCTAGTGGCTCCAAGAAACACTGGACCGCAACCAATGGAATGGACCATCTCTGCATTCCTGGAGAACTAAAATCTTATCACCGATGAGCAGCCATGGTATGGACACAGTGGAACTGATCCATATCTGGTTAACATATGGTAGTGAAGTAGAGATCCTTGTACACAGGCAGTGTGGTTGCATTCTTGTGGAAGACAGTAACGTAGAGCAAAACTGCATTTACTTCTAATGGACTAACTTGTTGCCATAAGAGAACTTGTCGGTGCAACCATGTGTTATGTTTGGGCATGGGACAACAATGACTGCTTGTACAAGTTTCTCAATTATTCTCCATCGATAGTTACCAATGAGGAAAGGGTAAGAAGGACAATTGTTCCTCAGGTAAATACAGCAAGAAGAGCAAGCTATATATATCCATTGCCAGGCAAATACAGAAAGAAGAGTAAGCTAGATAGATGTCCATTGTCAGTTAAACAAATTAAATAGGTAGAAAAGATTAAGCTAATTTGACAAGCACAATCTAATTTAAATCACATTGTAAACACCAAAGAAGCAGTGTAGAAACGTGAATTGTTAAACGCAGCATTGAAAAGAGAAACCATACCCAATCATTTGACAAAGTCAAGACAAACGAATACAAAAAGTTTTAGAATTTGACGAGTAGACAGTGTTTAGTAGAAAAGCTAAAGAGGATCTAGTTCTTGGGAGCAACCTTTTCCTTAGCCTTTTGGAGCTTCAAAACCTTCTTCACTATCTTTTGCTCCTCGACAAGGAAAGCACGGACGATTCTGTCAACACAAGACGAAAAAAACAGTTAGATTTGTAATAACTATATTTGGTCAATGTGCAAAAACAAACCGTTAACAGAAATGAGCTCAAGAACAAACCTTTCTCTAACAGCCAAAGCGGACAAGACACCTCCATAAGCACGGTTCACGGTTCTCCTGTTCCTGGATAATCGGGATCTCTTGTACTCGGCAGGCCTCAAGTGAGGGATCTAAAGAATCAAATGACAAAAGAGTTAGATTCAAATGAAATTACTAAGAGAAGTAATACAAATCAGACATGTAACAATTTGGAACATGATAGAGATTTCTGCCACCAAGCAAAACAGTAATGTCCTTACATACAAAAAAAAAAGGAGAAAACTTTGAAAAGACAAGGTGGCACTAAATGTAAGCTTATGATAAAGTTATGTCCTGATGTTGATTCATCTAACCAGCACAAGACCGTCAATAAGCACAGAGACCAAATCAAACTAGACTAATCAGGAACCAAGCTAGTGATCTATCTATACAGTAACTAACATCAACTCAAGGAATCAATTCTAATACATATTAACTTAAAAGACACATCTACAAAAACCAAACACAAGAGAGATAAGAACAACCATATAGGAATCAAAAAAAGACGACTTACACCCTGAATACGTTTGCCGGTAACGGGGCATTTTGGTCCACTTGCACGCTTCTTAGTGGTCTGGTATGTCAATTTACCACCTGCCAAAAAAATCAAGAAGATCTCAATACATTGGATCGGTGGAGATTAGATTTCGATTTCAAAAGGAGTGAGAAACAGACCAGGGGTTTTGACGATCCTGTGCTGGTTCGATTTGGTGGCGTAGCTGTGACGCGAACGGTATACAAGACGCTGCACCATTTTCCTCTCCTCTCCTCTCCTCTCCTCTCCTCTCCTCTTAGGGTTTTTGGCTGACGGAGCGAGAAGTGTGCTTTATAAGCTATAATATCTATTTAAAGCCCTTCCTACTTCTCAAACTCCCTAATGCCCTAGATTTGACGGATCAGATTATCTTGCAGTTTGTTAAATCAACGGACGAGATTTGTTAGTTTGGTTTCATTCGGGCTTATTGGGCTTTACATAGTAGTCCATCTTCTCTTGGTTATTTTATCTGTACATACATATTACTAAGCTTATTTACTACTCGGACTTTTGAGTATTTTTAGATAAAATATGATAATTTGGATAAAAATATTTAAATAATTTAAATGAATATTTTTAGTTATTTTTGAATAAACTTGGATAATATAGATATAAAAATTAGAATTGAATCGGGTTCTATAGTTACTTTATGTACAAATATCTAAACCCGTTTTAGATATTTTGGTTATTGGTTATTTTTCAGTTTATATACATGAGAATCAAATCCATTTGGATCCGGAAGAACCCAACTCGAACCACCCAAAAATTTATAATACCCAAATATAACTTAATTTTAAAACTTAAAAAAACTCAATACCTAAAAAAATCGATCTATACCCGAACGGGTACTCGAACGTTCAAGTTTGGAATTTGGATTATTCGGTTCGGTTTGAGATATTAGTATGTGTCCTGGATGAACCTGAAAACATTTTATTTATCGGTCTCCAGTTAATTCGGTGAAAAATACATAAAATTATTTAGTGATATCCGGTTTATTTTGGTTCATTTTCAGTTTATTCAGTTTGATGTTTGTCAAACCGATTGGTTTTTGCTTGTAAAGCCAAACCAAACAAAAGGAAACGGTTAAATTTTCAAATCTCGCCAATCGTTTCTTAGCTAAACGCGTAAACCAAAAATGAAACTAAAACCGAAAATTCTCGGTTCGGTTTACTTCGGTTCCAGCCGAATGCCTTACACAGACATTCGTCAGAGCTCTGCCACAAGAAAGACCGAAGTACGAATATCCCATGTCACCATATAATAATAACATATAAACATCATGATACTGTATGTAACAGACAAAGGACTTGAAACTATCAATACAAGTAGAGCTACCATTGTCCTGAACTAAAAGAAGGTAAGGACTCTGTAAACAACCATTACTCTGTGATGCTCTCTTAAATCAAAATTCATTCTCTCGTAACAGTAATAATACACGAGAGAAACAAAGCTAAGATTAACACCACAGAACATTCAGTAGCTCTAACATTCTTTCTCAGGAACAAAGACAATTAAAATATCATCTTCCTGGATCTGATCTAATATCTAAGCAGAGGCATCTCTAACAAGGTAACATGGAGAAAGATGGTTCCATGTGAATCTTCCGACCATTGAAACTCATCCTGTTAAGTTTTTCCTGACACCAAACCAACTTCTCTGTCGTCAGCTTCGACATGGTCATCACTCTTGAAACCACTCTCAGTTCGATCTGAGCTATCAGTAACTCATCCTTCACTCTTACACTACTACTCTTTGACTCATTCTTCTTCAACTTCTTCACTATGCAGCATTGGCTTCTCAGTATCTCCTTTAGCTTCTTCTCCTTCTGCATAGAGGCAGAGGCCAAGAACATGGTCTTGAGTAAGAAACAAACGTTGATGTGACATAAAATAAAATAAAAGAAGAGTTTAAGTATATACCTTTTGGAGATGAGTTCTCATATCTGTCAAGAGCTCAAGGTCTAGAGGATCTTGTGGAGAGACTTGCGTTTGGTGGGAAACTTTCATTACTGAACTAAACTCGTCTTTGTCTGCACAAAGAAACTCCCAGAAAACACGCATTGATTCTAAGATAATCTCTCTTAACGTCTCAATCTTTACTGCGAACTCTCCTTCGTTTCTACACTTCTTATTACTCTTTGAAGAACGATCATCTGATAAAAAAACTGAAAACTATTAGCATTCATGATAAACTCAAGAATGACGAGAACATGTTTTTGTTACCTCTAACAAGTGGAATCTGAAGGAAGTTATGGAAATGGCGACGGTTCTTCAAGTAAGTCTCAACTCTAGATAAACTTTGAAATGGTTCATTCTCCACAAACCGTTGAAGCAATACTTGGAATAATTGAAACTCTCCAGCTACTAAGTTATATTGGTAAGTAGTAGAAGCAACGTGAGAATCAAACTCCAAGAGTTTTGTGTATTGCCAACGAAGCATCTCCCACGAGAGACAGAGTTGGCTTACGTAGACCGTCTCAAAGTCTCTACTCGCTTCTTTCACAAGTCTCTCAATCGGGTCACGTCCAAGCTTATGTTTCTTGAATGGCCATAGATTCTTATGAGGCGGTTTAACTATGTTACTGCTTGGTTTAGATGAATCTTTTAGCTTTAGCAAACCTGTTTAAATCAAATAAAAAAATGTTATCCATAGACCCCACCAACCATATATATTGAGTAGTTGAGACAATATTTAAGAAGGGAAAGAGACAAAGATTTAAAGATTCTGAAGAGATGATGTTGACTTACTGATGGAATGCATTGTCTGAGAATCAATGACGTCGAGCTTTCTCATTTTAACAGCATAGTTCTTGTAAACCTTGTGAATCTCACCGATCATGTCTTTGAACTGATCTTGTTTCGGTTCGATCTTGAGTGGTTTCAGCTCTTCTAATGGAGACTCTGATTCCTCGAGAATGGTGGACAACCCTCCTGTTCTCGCTGTCCTTATTTCTGTTTTCAGTCTCTCAATCACATCACTATGCTCATACTCATCATCATCATCATAATCTTCTTGTTCTTCATCAAAACCCATCTTGAACTCTTCTTCTTGATAAGCAATATTGGATATATGGGAACTTGGGTTGAGTTCTATAAACTCATCCTCCTCCTCCTCCTCATCGAACAAGTTCTCTTCAATACCAACAAAACTCTCGTGAGCTAATAGTCCTTTTAAGACACCACAACTCATGAACTCGTAAACCAACATGTCTTCCTTCACGTGTTCCTTTATAAAACAACCTTCCGATAGTGATGTCTTCTCAACTACAAACGGTTTCTCCTTAAGAACGGACTCATCAGAGAAAGTCACCATCTTCATCTCCTCCTCTTGAATAGCAGAGGAGTGATAATCATGAAACACAAAGCAGACAGCTTTAGGTTCTTCTACATAACAAGTGATGCTCTTGTCGGATAAATAATCGCATCTCTTGCTGATTGAAACCAGAGAAGACTCGCTTGCGTTGTTGTTGGTGTTGTGAGTCTTAACCACGACCAAGCTTGTCTCTTTGTCTGAATAAACTCTAATAAAACAAAACCCATTAATCAAAAAAACAGAGAAGGAACAAGAAGAAGAAAACGTATATGCAGTACCTGAAGATGGAGGCGAGAAGGAAGAAGAAGAGATTACAGAGAGAAACCCAGAAAGCATCGAGAGCCGTGAAAGTGTTTCCGTACATAAACTGCTTCAAACCAACATAAGAACTACTATAAGTCTTCGTCGTAAGTGAACCTCTGTTGAAACCCATCTCGATAGTTTCAACTTTCAACGTGTTATGTGGCTTACGAAGCAAAAGACAACGTTTTGTTTTCTCTTCTTCAACAGAGTACAAATCATTTTTTCTTCAATCAGCTGCGAGATTTGTGGTTGGGAGATGATTTCACCGTTACACGGCAACAATCCTTTCACTGACTCTTCTTCTTTATGTATGAATAATTTTTCTTTTTTTGTTAGGAATATTTAAAATAAAAGATTAAAAAAATCAGTTTGAGAATTTGCCTATGCTTAAGATGTCCGAAAGGCAGAATAAAGTGTTTTTGGTTCTCGGTCAATACGTTACTACTTTCTAATTTATTATTCGAATAACTATAATTTATTGTTTATATTTTCTTTATTTTACTACTTCTTCGATTTCATATTAAGTATCGTTTTAGATAAATTTTTTTGTTACTCCCTCCGTTTCATATTAATTGTCGTTGTAGGGAAAAATTTTCGTTTCAAAATAAGTGTCGTTTTAGAGTTTCAATGCAAAATTCATTAATAAGATTCATATGTAATTGTGTTTTTATTTTTCTATTGGTTGAAATATGGTTAGGTGTATAGGTAATTGTGTTTTTATTTTGAAAATATACAAAATCATATGTTTTCTTAATATGTGTGAATAAACTTAGAACGACAAGTAATAAGAAACGGAGGGAGTACTAAATAAGTGTAGTTTTTGTATTTCAATATAAAACTTATGAATTTTATATTTCAGTTTAATTTTCGATTGGTTGAAATATGGTTAGGTGTATGAAAAATGATGTTTTTATATTGAAAAAATATAAAATTAAATGTTTTCTTAATCCGTGTGCACAAATCTAAAATGACACTTATTATGAAACGGAGAAAGTACTCCCTCCGTTTCAGAAAGATTCATGTTCTGGAAAAAAAATTTGTTTCTAAAAGATGTATGTTTTACCTTTTCAATGTATTATTTAATGAAAAACTGTGAATTCCAAAAAAATTAATATTGTTTATTGAATTTTTATTGGTTAAAAATTATGGGAAATTGTTATTTACAAAAAAACAATGTACTTATAATTGAAATTTAATGTGTTTTTTTAATATGTGTAAAAAATCTAGAATATGTAACTTTTTGAAACGGAGGGAGTATAATATTTATGTCTCGGAGAACGGACAGTGTTCAACATGGAAAAACTCAAGAGTCAATATATTTGCATTGCTTTTCGGATTCTTCATCCATTTGTCACTTTGCTTTCAACACATTCATTGGTTCACATGCTCCTTTTCTTTCTTGGAGTTACAACTATTCATTTCACTGAACTCATCTTTCAAGAGTTAAAACCATCATTTTTTTACTCAAAATTATTTGGTAAATTTGGGAAAAATATCAGCAACTTTTATGTTATGTGTAGCTTTCTGGTAGACACTTGTAGGTGAACCGATGGGTCTGAGTATGATGACATAGTTGCGTGCGAGCTTTGGCCTTTCGACCGTCCAAACATTGCATGACTCATGCAGTACCAAAATGTAAGTTAATTGACAATTAATGTATTTGGCAGATGTACATTTTTATGTTATTTTCAATATTCCGTTTTTATTTTAGATGTGACTCCTATCGTGTATTGATCCTTCTTCTTATGGTGTTCAGCAATTCAATTGTCACTTTGGGGTTGTCTTCGTTTTCAACGTGCGAGGGAGATGCAGATCTACACGTGTCTCTCAGTAGGTCTGGGTCGGACCAGTGATGCTGACATGTTCTTCCCTTCTTTTACGTATGGGCCTAACGTCCACTCTCTTATCTCGTGTTACATGAGACATATCTATTGCTTAGGAAATATATGGACATTGGGCTTTTACTACAAATAAACACGATATGAATTGGGCCAGTAGAGTTTGCTTAGTCATTAGGTTTTACAATTGTTATTATATGATTATATCGCATGTTACCATAGTAAAAAAAAATATTTTTGAGTTCACCCATAAGGTAAACATGCAGGTTCATTGACCAATAAAATTTTATTATTTATATTTTATATTTTATAAATTAAAAAAATAAAATATTGTCAACTTATATTATATATTTAAATAAAAAATAAATAAAAATTAATAATAATCGTAAACCTAAACTCTTAAGTAAACCCAAAAATATTTTTGATGCCATCAATGAAACATTAAACTTTAAATCTTAAACATAAATTCTTAAGTAAACTTTAAACCATTGGATAAATTTTAAATATTTGAATAAATCTTAAATTTTAGGGTTTAGGATTTATCCAAAGTTTTAGGATTTATCCAAAGGTTTAGGGTTTACCCAAAAATAAACATGTAGGTTTATGTTGCTGAAAAAAAGATATAGAAAGAAAATCACATAGCTCAACTTTTCTGAAAATATGTGACCTCCAATCTAAAATTTGATCATTATTTTATATTATGACAATGTTAATGTCACATATATATGCACTAATCATGTGCTTTACTTTTGTGTAAACATACATTTCACTTAATTATCACTTAATTCGTGATCAAGTTCAAGCCAAGCAGGCTTAAGTTTCTCACAGTAGCTCAGCTGACCTATATTCATACGGCCATGAGATTGGTTCTAAGATATCTTGGTCAAGATTAGTCTACATTGCATTGTGATAACAATCAATACATAATAAATTATTAAAATGCGTACTTATATAGATACAGTACTGTTTCTCCTAAAAATCAAAAAATATTATAATATTTTGAAGCTTCTGAACATCAAACGGACCGGGATGTCCAACACTGAGGCGAACACACCACGATCGAAACAAAAGATTGGCCTGAGACAAAGGCCACCTCAAAACCAGACATAACTCCAATACCTGCAAAAGAAGAGTGATGCAAAATAAGGACATGTAGGGGCTTAGAGTGAGGGAGACGGCCGGTTCTGTAACAACAAAACCATAGACGATGTCACTGCCAACAACACCTTCTGCCTCCACGCACAGTCGCTGAGAAACGAAAGCAGAACACGTCTCCGAGGAAGAGAGACCCTCCGAAACACACTAGACGACATACCTTTAAAGCCTTGAAACCTTTACATACCTCTCTTATGTGCGCATGACGAACATCATTAATTAACATATGATAAAGGCAGTGTCAGCTCTAAATCCACGCAAGGTAAGCTAGGTTTGCATGATAGTTTTCTAAATATAAATATATTATTAAACCCGAAAACGAGACAAGAATCCGATTACAAGCTGATTCGCACAAAATTACATAATTCAACTATTTTTCATCTACCTTCGCTCGACTCATATTATTGGCACATTCCGGTAGACAAAATTTATTTTTTTTCATGTATCGATTAACGTTTTCTACCATCAATTATGCCCATGAGAAAGAGAAACTCACCTTGTTTCTTCGAAAGTTAGGGTCTTCCCGTGTCATCTCAGGAGTAGCTACTCCTTACACTATCTCCACCACACCAAACTTGTAACAGCACCAGAAAGCCTCCCTATCGCTAGATCCTTAGCCGACGCAGTTTGGCTACCAGAGTAGCCCACATGTAGAAAGGGGGCATAGATAGCAGAAGAAACAAATCAAAAAGGAGGAGAGGAGAAGGGAACCTTTAACGATGGAAAAACAACACCACGCGCCAAAGATTAACAGAGAGTAAGATTCACAGCCGAGAGCAACAAGAGAAAGAAAGACGAACATGCTTTTTACAAGAGAGATAAATAGTTTCACAATATTTATCCAATGCATCTTATATTATCGTAAATACATTTTACGAATATTCTGTTAACTAAAAATCATTATAGATATACACAATTAGTTACTTAAAAACTGGTATATCTGACAAGGATCATACTAGATTATCTTTCTTTGTACTTGACTTCGTACTTAAGTTTAAATACAAAATTGTTATACGCATATAACTATATAGGCATGGACATAAAACATGGAACCATATATCTAAACTGAATCTAAACCGAAAAAAAATCGTTTGTATCGCATCCGGATGTATTGTAAAGTATTACAAAATATATCAAATTCAAAGTGTTATACTATATTAACTAAACCCAAACCGACAATTCGAAAAACCTGAATTCAAGTTGTTTATGATGCTTTCTTTGTTTTACTCTTTGTTTTCGAATTTGTTCATTATTTTAAAATAAGAAGTGCACTTGATGTATGTATCTATAACGTAAAAGTATATTGCTTACAATCATTGTATTTACTTGTTTGATTTAAGACTTTGTTTTGATATTACTTTGTTTCACATGAGTAAGCATAGTGATAAAGATGTTTATCACATGCTAGTATTACATTTGCAATGAACAAACCAACCAAATATTTATCTTTGAAACCGTTTATTTTAGTATTTTACTGTGTAAAATCTGCAATATTATTATTTTATGGAAGGTGTGTGTTGAATTATTTCAATTGAATTTAAGTATTTTCTTATTTATGTTTCTTTTTTGAAATTTTAGTTTTTATTTTGGTATATTTAAACTAAAATGATATAATCCAAAACTAAATAATATATTTAGTTATTTTATACATTTAAAAATGTATTACAAATTATATTCAAATCTAAATAGTTATTAACCGAGTTGAGTCGATTTATAAATATTTGAATTAAACTAAAGAGAAAGAACCCGAAAAAAGATATTTAAGGTCATTTTTATACCAAATTTTTATGGGGATCTCTTGCACTGTTCGCGGGTTCCACAGACATGTAGGGTCCGTGAACAGTGCAATAAACGGTTTTAAAACTCTTAAATAAGAACTGTTTCTTGCACTGTTCGCAGACCCTATTGATATGTATTAACCCGTAATTGTTTTTTTTTTGAAAGAAAAAAAATCAGACAACAAAAAAGAAAAAAATAAGAACTTCATTTTGGTTTTAGAGATAATGATGCACTGAGTACACTATACGCGTGCTTTCACTCTGATTGGTGAATACAATATTTTTAGGTGAATACATCAAATGTTAACCCAAGAAAAAGGAAACACATAAGAAGAGTAAAATTGATTATTTTAATATCATTGGACAAGCGGACTAGTGGTGCAGGGGAGAGCCAGACATTTGAATAGAGTATATACTATAGTAATCGTAACATCTGTATTATCCTTGATTAGGATAAATGAGCGACATTACTGTTTCCCAAAGCTTATCCTTAAATGGAAAGTGAGAAGAAAAAGAAGATAAGCCCGCATTTTTATAACTTTATAATACACTAATAAATCAAGTCAACAGATGTGCTTCACAGATAACCTAATTAATTATATTCGGCCACGACATAGTTTGTTGCGATCTTAATAACTAAGTCGTAACATAATTAAGCAAATAGGAGTATCTACTTACTTTTTGTTAAAAGCTCAGGAGATTATTTCCACTAATACAGAAGATAACATTGAATAATAATGAAGATAGTATACAAAAGAAATAAACGAATCTTTTGAATTCCTCTCGTAATTGGGGATCATGTACTTGCTATAATTAGAACTAGAGCTTGATCCGCGCACCCGCGCGGGTATTCATTTTTATTTTAAGAACAAAAAATTATTTATCTTATATAAATGATAATATATACTCTCTCCGTTCCACTAAGATAAATGTTTTTAAAAAATAAATTGTTTCACAAAGATGTATTTTTATGTTTTCTATACAAAAATTGCAAATTTCAATAAAATTAATTGAATTTATTGAAAGACTATTGGTTAAAATGCATTGGAATTTGATAATTTCTAAAAATGATGTATGATTAATGTGTTTTCTTAATATGTGTGAAAACACCAAAACATCTATCTTAATGGAACGGAGGGAGTATTTTTAAAATATATTTGTATTAAATAATTGTTTAATATATTTTCTAAACATAATAATTTATAATTTATAATGAATAATTTTATTTTATTTTTTATCCGTCAACTATATCACCTATATTTTTGAAATATAGACCCGTATGTTCGTACAAATGTATTTTTATGGATACATTTTTTAATGTAAAATAAAATTGTTATCTATGGCTATATTTGATTTATACAATCAAATAATTCAATATATTATTTTCAATTTCGTGTTTTATATTATATATTTTTATAACATTTTATTGTATTTTTGGATATAGTTAATATACTAATAAAAAAATAATCAACCCATTTTTATGAATATCTTATTATACTTTTTGCATTGATTAAGTATAATTTATTGTTTAGCATGATTATAGGAAGTTTTACTTAAATAAATTGTACACTATTTGTTGTACTTTAATTTAAGGAAATACATTAATTAAACTTAAAGACAAAGAATCTTAAAAGGTAAGTTAATTAATAACTCCAGTGGCATGCCATTGTAAATAAGTTGAAAAACTAAGGGTTATTTTATTTTTGTATTCCTGTTTTAATAGATTAGATGATAACATTTTTTCAGTTTAACCTTCGATTAAAAAATGGTTTCTTTACCAAACCCATTACCATCTCAGAACATCTTTGTTAAACCAAAAATAAAAGTAAAACCCTGAAAAGATCAGTAATATTTAAAACTGCAAAGGTATCGTTCATCGATTATACATGTCAGAACTTACTATAATAAGATTTAAACGGTTAATGCTCATAATTAATTTTAATTAGCATCACCAAAGCTTCCTGATCAAGAAGACAAAGACCCATCAACTGTGTCTCCATCTTCTCCACCATTGTTACAGATGTCAGTGTTCAGACAAAGACGAGGGTGATCCATGGACAAGATCTCTCTGTTCTTCCCGTTGAGAAGTGAATACTTATTATTATGCATCCATACTTTAAGAACTCCTCTCTCAATCCCAATCTCTCTACAGAACTCTCTCACCGACTTTTCATCACAGCCGTTGATCTTCCAACCTGCTTTCTCGGCGAAAGCTCTCATCTTCATCTTCTGCTCCGGCGTGAATTTGGTCCTCCTCCGTTTCCTCATTGCTCCTTTTGAGCTGTTCTCCGATCTTACACCCGTCGGATTTTGATCCGCCGGTCCAGCAAAACCGGAGCCGAGAGAGAGAAGCATATGCTGAGGAGCTGAAGTGTAGTAAGAACAGGGAACCGGAGAAGCCACGTGGTGAAGCGACTGAGACGGCGGCGATTCCGTGCCGGAGGGAGAGGAAGTGGGATGCACGGGGAGGAAATTGAGATGGTCGGAAGGGTCACGGCGGTGGAAATTACGGTGGCAGCCACAAGCGGCGCAACGGAGAGAGGAAGGATCAGCGGGAGTTGCGGTGGGGGTCGGCATAAACTCGCCGCAACCGTCGAGCGCGTGACCGCCGAGGTTAGCCGCGTGGTTTTTCAAACACTCTTTGTAACAAACACCCATTTCTCCGGCAACAGTTAGTTCTACGGCGACAGAAGAGTTTACTAACGTTTGTCTGTGTTTTGAAGACAAATCCATGGCTTTACTTATGTTCTGTCTTTATAGCGTGTTTAACTCTTTTCTGATTAACGTAGTTAAAGAGGAGATTAGGTTTTATAATCCCTTTATTTTATTTTAGTTATAGTTCTAAATTTATGTACATATATTAAAAAATATATAATTTATATATTTCAAAAAAAAACATAATTACTTATATATCTAAAATATTTCAATCAATAAAAAAATAAAATAAAGAATTTTATTAATAAATTTTAATAAATTTTGTATTAAAATTTTAAAATAATAATTATTTTGAAATAAAAATTTTCATTACAACGATAATTAGATCGAACGAACTAAGAGAGTAGTTTTGTAGTTTTTTAAAAATATTTCAATTTAAAAATATTTAAAATTAAAAATTAAGTAAGTGCATGTGACGATGATGTAATTATATCGGTAAAGAACATGGCAGTGATGAAATATAATTAGGACTTGAAAAATGTAATAAGTGCTTACCCACAAACGTCCAAAACACACATAAACTTACTGTATCATCAAATGAAAACCTACTACTCAATTTTTCTTTTTCTCTTTTTCTTATTTTGGTGAAACAGCGAATTATTTTTTTGAATATCATAGTCACTTTACTATCTATTCATACGTTATAGACTATATAGAATATTGAGTCGTGTCACAAGCTTTTCTTCAATGATTTTACGGGACATTTGTAAGTTTTTTTTCACTTTTTCACCAGTGGGGTAACTTGTTGCTCGAGAGGAATATATTCGACGGAGAGAGGAAGGATTGAGTCCAGAGAGTATACGTGGCAAATGCCCGTTACATGCATCGTACTTAAAGACAATTCCAGCTGCCCTGCAATACAGATTTTCATTTCTTAAAATTTCACGCCAGAGACTCATATTTTAGTAAAGTTCGCTGTCTCACCCCTGTATTTCTATCTGTTCTGTTTTAACCCTTTTCTTTCGGTTTCTTTGTCAACGGTCATACAATTAATATGGTTATATGTGACATTTTTTTATTGGATATTTCACTCATTAACCAAAAAAATTCATAATTCACTAACTAAAATCATACTCTCTCCTCTTTTCTCTTCTACTTTCTCTCCACACAACTATTTTCTTTTCAATATTTCACAAATAAACTCTTTTATTTATTTATTCATTGCATTAGAGGTCCAAATTTATCCTTTTCCTATTTACCGACCATCTGAATAAACTTCACAGTTTATTTATTTTTCTTTCTAAAATAGGTATTACGTGTTCTCAAAAATAGTTGACTTGTGTCATTATGCTACATGTCTTTTGTGACACTCAAAACACCCTTGAATACTTGTTTTTAATGAATACTTCATAATTAGCAATAGTGGAGTAAATAAGGGTTTAGCCGTGACAAATGCCAAACTTCATTTTGTAATTAATCATACAAATAATGCTAATTTTCTTAACCACTGCCTTAGATATTCTTATCTTTTGACCGACCTCTTATTCTCATTACGGTGGCGCCGCAATGTAGTCTTCATTTGCATTTTGATTACGTTATTAGCTTTGTGTCGCAATTATGTTTGTATGTCCTTCTCTTCTAATCACCTTCAATTATTATTTTAAAACTTTATCTTCTGTAATCAAATTATTATATTGTTTGGTGTGGCCACACCAAAACAACATTAATTTTTATGAATTTTAGAATTTCAATCAGAATAATAACTGTGTATATCGCTTAAGTAGTGTACTCTTTATAGTGAACTCACCCTTAAGGTTATAATGATCAAGTTTGTCTTATCATGGAAATGGTGAAACCATAGTTCACTATAGGCAGAGCTTCTCTTTTTGAATCCTTCGGCAGCCTCAATAGCCACCTCTCCTCCGACCTGATCCCTTATAGTTTAGTACTTAATTGATGCAACTTCTATGACATACTTATGTTGATGGTAAGACTGTAAACTTAACTCTTCGCATAGATACACATGATTCCAGTTAACGAATGAATGTGTAGCTACATCACAAGAGTATAAAGCATAGTAATATATATCAACAAATGGAAAAGCTAAGTAAACAAATTGTTACATCAATGTCTTGTCTGCAGAAAGATTAATGAATAATATAAGACATTATAGCAGGTTTAACGTTTTGTCGTTTATGCAAACCTAGTCACCAATCACGCCTAATTAGGATCCAAATAATAATAGTAATCGAGTTTATAATTCTGCAAATCATTTCGTTGACATGACAATTTTTTATTAAGTTTTACAATAAGATTTTTTTAAGCTCTGAATTATAATTGATTGAATCGTGGGTCAAACAGCATCATTAATATGGATTAGAACATTGTCCTAACGATCTTATCAGTAACCAAAATGGCACGCGCATCACGCAATTCCACTAGGATTAGAAGAAAAGGTCAAGTGTTGCCGAAATTTAGATGTCGAATAATCATGGGGACATTTTGGAGTAACGTTTATATCTTTTCTTTTCTTTTTTTGACAAATATATCTTTTCTTTTCTTTTGGAATTGTAATTATTATTTGTCACGTTGGAAACATGACTTGTATGTGAACATTGTAATAGCCGAATAGTCAAACAAATAATTTTAACATAAACACTCTAGCTGAATATCTTTTACCGAAATAATTATAAAACGTTTAAAGTTAAGTTTAAGAGATCAGTGATATTTAGTTTTGTTTTCAACACATATGAATTATATATCCGAATTACATTTCAAAAACACAGAAATTAAATTAAAAGATATTACAAATTGTCAAAAGAATAGTCGATTCATCTTTTTAAAATGTGAAGTTGATATATTCCACCGCCGTAATATAAGTTCCTATCTTTAGTCAATTTATAAAGTATACAACTCATCATATAAAATTGCCCGAAATATTTATTTTTTTGGTCAATTTAGTTCTTTTATTGGTATGTTACTCTCCAACAACAAAGTAAGAGTTCAATACAAATGATAATAAAATCAAATCAGCCAAAAGAACGATTGCTACAATAACAAATCCGAAGCTAAATATACAACAGATAAAAATAATCATTAAACAAATACAACATAAAATGTAAAACAGTTCTCAAATCTTGAGTCCATGTTAATGACAACGATAAAAATACTTTAAAACACCTCTAAAATATCTAATATGAGTTATAATAAAAAATGAAAATAACCGATATTAAAAAGAGAAAAGAGAGAAAGTTCAACATCGTCAATGAAAATATATATTCATTGAAAGTCTTAAAAATATATATATATATATATATATTAATATTAATATTTAATTATGAGATTATTATTTTTACGAAAAACTTAACTTAAAGTTTCTAATACGTTTTTAAATATATATAAATACTCTTTTTGTACCAGTTGTGAAATACACCAGCAACGTCAACTGAAACATGTTTATATCTATCTATCTATAGCGTTCTACATGCACCAAAATCTCTAAATTGTTTCAACAAACTTCCTCACTAATTTTTAGAGGTAAACTTTCAAACACCTTTTTGTTCTTCGTAACAAAATTTTATTTTTACAATATAGATGATCGAGTTGTAGAAATCTTCAGTAACAGTCAAACCAACACATTTTCTTTTCGTGTTTTAGTTGGAAGGCATTTATGCTATCTTGGCAATATGGACATGACAACCTCTCATGTTTTGTCCATCCAAATAACATACCATAGACTGAAAAATCACTTATTGTTCACATAAGTATTGTCCGCATCTGAAAGTTCTCTTTACACGGAACATTGTATGTCTCAGCACCATACGTTCATAGTTGTTGCAACTCATATATCAATGACTAACAAAACAAATTAAGTGATCTCTTCGGATGCTCTGGCCCGTAAATGAGAATGGAGAGAAACAAAAACTCTCGTCGCATGCACAAATTTGGCGATAAATTGTATGGTGTCAAAATTATTGGTCATAGAGAATATTGTCTTTCATTCTTTCCAAACGGGTTGAAACCATCAATATATAATCCAAGATAAATATTTCTTCCCTCATGAGTAAATTCTGGATATGTTGATTGGAAATGTTGTCAAGCTTTTGTATCTGAAGGATGTCTAATCTGACCATCTGTAGAGTGCTCTACATGCCATCTCATTAGTTGGGTTGTGCGTTCAGACTGATAAAGCCTCTTCAATCTTTCCATCAAAGGTAAATACCACATCTTTTTGTATGGCACTAGAACTCTTCCATTCGTATCATGATAACAAGATTTCATAAAATTTGTATTTATCTCGGTTCTCATCTACTCTCCAATATATTATGCAATAGTCGATGCATAAATATATCATATGATACAATAAACTATGAACCGCTACAAGTTTCTGAACCTCATAATATGAACCTAGTGCAAGATTATCCTTATGTAAAACACCTCTAACAAAATCAGTAATCACATCCACATATTCTTCAGCCAAATTATAATATGTCTTAGTACACATCAATCTAGTTGCAGATAATAAAAGTGAATGACCATCTCTACATTCTTTGTACAAATGTTGTTTTCTTGCTTCCAACATATCAAAAAATCTCCTAGATTCTGCATTGAGTTCTTCCCCTCTATAATGATCATTTACCATTTGCTCAGTACATACACCATAATACTATATTTTACATCCGTTCTAGATTTTTCTAACTTATCCACAGTCTGAGGTTTGCTAGTACTACCATATTCATAATCAATAGTTTCTCCATGAAGATACCAAACTTTATAATTCGGTGTAAACCCTTTCATATATAAATGAGTCTAAACATCTCATTCCTTTAAACTCATATTATTTTTACAGGAAGAACATGGACATCTTAACATACCGGTATTTTCTTTCGGTTGTTGTTGAACTAACATCATGAATTCACTGATGCATTTTGCGTATTCTTTCGTAAGTAAGTTGGTGCTTGGATCCATATAAAGTTTATCCATCCACAAACAAAAATAATTTAGAGAAGACATGATTTTTTCCGGATTTGAAAAATGAAGAGAATGAAAAGTGAATGAGGTGAATGAGAAAAGCTCGTATTTATAGAAGAAAGTTGTTGCCACTTCCGACGGAACAGTCGTCGGAAATCTGTCGAAAAGCTCAAAAATTTAAACAGCTCTATAACGGTCAAAAAGTTTTGTCGGAATTTCATCGGAATACTTTAGAGCACTCGTTGGAATCTCTAATAATTAAAAATGTTTGCAATGGTCAAAAAAGTTTCTCGAAAATTCGTCGATAATTTCCAACTACTTTCTGACGACCGTTAACGGTTATATTTTCCTTGTTGTGTCGTCGATATTTCGTCGTAGTCGTAATTTTCTGACAAATTCAATTTTTGTCAGATTGTCGTAGAAATTTTCTGATAAATTTTTGATGACTGTAAAAATCTGCTAATCGTTGGATTTTCATCGGAAAAATTCAGAATATTCCAACCATTTAGCATTTCGTTAAAACTTTCGTCAGAATTCATCTAGTTTTCTTGTAGTGTGGTATTCACCATTTCATATTCCTTATGTATTAACGACTGATGCAGTCCATCATCAGTGACTTCATCTAGTTAGTTAAGGAAGACTCTTGACATCAACAAACATCGGCTTGCATCTTCACATGAAGCATGTGCATTCATGTGCCTAATTGGATTTTTCGGAAGCATGAAATTTGACTACATTCAGTTATTTTTAAAATTTGGTTTGGATTTTTGAGGTTTGGTTTAAATATAGTAATATATTATAAATCCAACTGAATCTGTTTTAATTTTGGGTTCAGTTCTACATTGGTTGTTGGCCACCCAAAAATACATGTTTGCGATACAAAAGTACACACTTTAGTTCATAAACTTGGCAAATCTAAATACTTTTCACTAATGAAAGTTTGTTGGAATGATTTAAATGTAGTTGTTAAGAAAAAAAAACATAAACCAGTTAAAATTAGCAATTAACAACTTTATGATAGTATGAAACACTATGAAACCTTAAAAGAAAACAATATTATTTAGACTTTAGAAGCAAAAAACTATTCATAATTGAACTTCAGATGCAATTATCAAAACAAACAAACAAAAATTCATATTTGACCAAATACAAAAATATATATTATATGTAATATATACTTATTGTAGATATTCAGTAGTATTTTAAAGTATTTTGGTTACTTATTCGAGATTGAATTTAATTTGGTATAAAAAAAATTTAAAAAGAATTTGATTTTTTTGGGTTTTAAGATATCCGTTTCGGTTTAGTTCAGATAAAATTCATAATCCAGAATATCGTAAAATAAGATTCATTCTACATTTATCTCGAATTTTGTTTAGTTTGAATCATTCTTTTGGGTTAAGTTTGGTTCGGGTTTTTGGATTTGGTTTATTTGCCAACCTTTAGAGTAATTATTGTCTATTTTACTTGCACTATATGTTCTCCTGTTATCATTCGGACTAGTTTGACTTGATTTTCTCTTATTAACCAGCACACTACCAAGTACCAAACAAGAATTTAGGTGGTAATTAACACAATAGCATACCATTACCCACACAAACCATACTAGCCAAACTTCCATATATATCACCACATGTTTGTTGATGAGAGTTTGTACTTGTACCATTTGAATTTTTGTTGTTGTAGGTTTAATAGATGGATTCTTTAAATTTCAAGTCTTTAATCATGACTTATTTGATAAATAAAAGAAAAAAATGCCGAGCACAAAAACATCTGAACGAATAGGCCCAGTCAATTTCTTTGTGTGGACTGGGCTTAACAGCGTTTTAAGTATCTTCGATTGTGGTAGTGTCATCTACCAATTATAAGTTGTGTCGCATCGCATGTAGGCACTACACTTCCAATAAAACATTCGTGTGCCTGCAATTTCTTCAAGGTTTATCTTACTGCTTTGTGTCATCAATGATCCGAGTCTTATCTACGAGAAGAATTAAGGAATCTAAATTTTGAATCCTCTCTGTTCTATAATATGTTTATGGTTTCTTTCAGACAAAGGTTTGCTTAGAGAACTTTAATTTTCTTGAATTTTCAATTTTCACTTGTTAATTAGTTGTCAGAAAGACAGAACTGGTTACATGTTAAGCTCAAATGATTCTTTTTTTTTTTTTCGGGAAAAGAGAGGTTTCACTGTGAAAGTTGTAGACAACCAAAACCTTTGAGATATTGTATATACACAAGATATATTTTTGGTGGAGATAAACCAATGCAGGAAAAAAGCAAAACTTAAAACAAAAGAGTAAAGACTTGAGTCAAAAGAAATGTATTATCCTGGTGACTGGTGTATCTGAACAGACAGTGCTGTACTTCAACAGCCAATGTTCTGTGTGTTTATCAAACCTATACTTGAAAACAAAACCTAAGAAAAGAAACAACTAACCTACCTCCAGCTTGATAAGGTTTGATCGTTGCGCCTTTCTTTTCTATATTTGATTGTTGTTGTTCCAAACTGCCACTCAAGAAAGTGGCTGGGACTTGTTGTGGATAGGATCTGATCCTCTTCTTACACGTCTCTTGCTTGATTGGAATGAGTCCTTTGTCTTATCATCCTTTTGTGCTAGCGTCTTCTCAGGGTTAACTTTATTCTTGTTAACCTCCTCAAGAATGCGCCGGTTTCCACTGAGCATTTCTTGACCTTCACGGTTGTGCCTAGAATGAATATCAATGCTCCTTAGCTTAGCAATTTCACTTGGCTCAACAACTCCAGCTGCTTCTCCTTGTATTTGCCTGAGGAAAAACTCTCTATTTCTCAAGGCTGAGACCTTATATCTGTTGTCTGATAGTGATCCTATGCAGACAAGAAGACAAAGCATCATTCTTGTACTGTAACCCAGCATTTCTGTTCTTAGGTAGACAAGAAGAATCAAGAGTATCTTTCTTTTCTCCAAAAAAAAAGAGGGTTAGAGATAATGAGAATGAGATTGTATCCCTTCTGCTTTCATGTGTGTTCCTTCCTGTAGATATAGTCATGTTATATATCAGTTCTTGGGATTTGGAGGGGAGCTTTAAAGTGTAAAGCGCAGAATGGGTCCCTGGGGAAATTAGATTCACTTATAAAAAACATTGCTTTGGAAATCTTAAGTAAGATTAAGGCTGTTATTGGAAGAATCTGACAATGATTGTACAAAAGAGTTCAGTACACGAAAACCACTAAGAAGTTAAGTATCTTTTTTCATTGGTTTCCCTACATCACTCAACATTTGTCCTTTGCTTTTGTCGAACTATATTATTGTCATTCCAAACAATCTTGACTGAAGAATTGGCCACTTTGGGTTTCGAAGAGACGTTCCTAACTATCCACGTCCCGTTAAACTGACACACTTATATTTTCATCAACACTTGTTTTTTTTTGCAGTGACCATGTTTAGTGAGATTCTATGTTTTCACCATCTACAAACTGCCTAGCCTACATGTTTATTTCTGAATATATGGAAGGTAGTTTTTAATAACAAAACAAACACCAAAAAAGATAGGTTACGGTATAATGGTTTCCCATTTTCTTACTACGTGTGTAACTGTTGATTATCGACTCTGTCTTACTATCTTACCGGATATGAAATTTTGGCTCTTTAAAATAAAAAATAAGTTTTCAAGTACCACTCGTTAGTGGTCGGGTAGTAGCATGACGTTTCATGGATCCTACGGAACCTAAAATTTGAATCCGTCTACATTCAGATTGCCACATCACGTGGTCACTGTGATATTGACATGGATCTCTCATCCCCAATGATTAAACTATGGGTTATAAAAAAACTTAAGTTTTCAAGAGGAATATGTTATCGATGGTTGGCTATATAAGTATTTTTGGTAAGTCTCAGTTTTCCAGAAATAATTTTTCTTTTCTTCAGTACTTGTTTAATGTAATTCTTGGTTTATATCATTCCTAATTATTTTGTATTTTGGATTAAAAACATTTTTGTAATTATCAGTGGTTTGTAATTTTGGCTTTAAGTATCAGTGGTTTGTAATTTTAATCTCTATGAA